>JADFUC010002374.1:0-99067 GCA_019722365.1 Lithospermum erythrorhizon | reverse complement strand
TATTACGTATTGTTAATCATCTGTTGCTTTTATTGTTGACTAATCATTCTCGAGCTTAGGTTATCGGTTATCACATTAGAACATATTCTATTATTTTGTAATTCGCATCATAAATTAAAACTCAAAAAAGGGAATAATTTTAATATGAAACCTTTATTCACCCCCTCTAAGGTTGAATTTGTGGCTAACATGCATTGGTCATTGGGCGAGTAATGAAAATAATTCCATTTGCAATATAAGTTTTCAGAGGTCTTTGGAATTAAGGACTCAAACAAGAAACCCTGCCTATATCAAAGCCTGTAAAACAACGATATCAGGGTCCCTAATCGGTATTCACTAATCGAATCGAATGTCAATATTAGTATAAGGATTTTCCTGATCACATTTCTGGATCGGCGGAGAACGAACTCTAGTAAATCACAAAGGTATACGCGTGAAATATTTTCAATCGCGACATCGACATCAATCGTCATGAACTTCTTAGAAGATTGTATATCTCGTGTCTTAAAAAAGTTTCTCATAGAACTTGTTAAATGGCGATTCTTAGACCCCGCATGACTGCTTCACCTCGATAGGGTAAGGTACTTCGACCATGTCTGTCGTATTCGCAATGAGGATTATAAAAAGTTACTCTGGAAAGCATGATACTACAAGTATACGCGAGATTCTGCATACGCATGGAAATTCAGACATCCGTATATAATGGTTTAGATTTTCAAGTCTCTTTGGAGAATCATGGTGATTTGTTGGCCAACCTCAATACTAGACCAGACGACCATATCACTTCATACCAAGAAAAGTATAGACGCAAGAGTTCGGGTGACGTTAATCTTACATAACTCGACTGCTAAACGCGTAGTGGATCGCTGATACGTGAATCGGACAGGTAAGTAATCGCTTTTACAAATAATCGTCCAATGGCGTTGAGCGCTGGAAATATGATGTTATATCTCATAAAAATATATGCCCTGAATACTCAATAGATTGCATAATCGATTATTACATTTAAATAATAATAAGTTCTGTGATATATGTTAATCAGTTGACAATTAATATATTATAACTCGACTGGGAGATTGTGGGTTAATGTATTGTAGTCTCCGCTTCAAAAATCTATATATTAATATGATGTTAAGTTAAACATAAATTAATATATCGCTAATTTCGATCGAAGCTCCAAGTTAAGTCATACACAACACCAAAATGAACTATAATTCTAATTATACAAATCCTCCTGGCTTCAGTAAAATATAACTCAGAGAAAAATTTTGGGAGAAATTTCAATTTTTGGAAATTACCCCATGGGACGCTGTGAACCGAGATGAGAATGAGTTCAAATATTCTTTTAGAAGAATTCTAGAATGTTCTTCTTACGAGGTGGAAAAGTTCTTCATCACATCTCTTCTTTAAAGCCTTTAAAAAGTAGGATTTCGGAGTCTCATATAAAGGCCACTTCGAGACGTTAAATACTTGTCTAGCCCTTCCAATCCCTTTGAAGCTGAGAATTCTCTCCTCCGAGTGTGTGGAAGAGTTTCATCACATCTTTTGAAATCCTTAAAAGTATGGATTTGTGCTCTCATATAAAGCCGTTATACTCTCGTGGAGATGAAAACTTGCAACTGAATTCTTCCAACTTCAAGCCGGTAATTCCTCTCTCTCTCTCCCTCTCTCTCCCTCCTCTTTCATCCTAGTCGACTAGCAGGTGGAAAATCTCTTGGATTTTTCTCGCCCAACCTCGTCTACGCTTATATTTTCAAAGAGTTCTAAGAAAGCTCACCAGGGTCAGTTTTACACGCTGACTAATTCTAGAGACAACGTTATTAGACTGTTGTGCTCTCCTCAGATATTCCGCTTACAACCTGAAAAAGGTACACACTTCAGATGCTATTATTTTTATCATATTTGTAATCCTCGGTTATTTACTTTTCATAATTGTAATTTTAATCTATAAAATCCAACACTTCAATAGTATAACAATACTCCTCGTCATACGGGCACTCCCTATCAGTACTTATTCCGCAAAGAACAAAAAGCGAGCTCTTTCTCACAGCACATATTAAACCGAAGCCCGCAAATTTCATAGTAACTGGCCGATGACATACGTTAACATGTCATGTTATGACTCCAAAGAGGCACATCCGTGATGATAATCAAATCACTGCACTTAGCCTCCCATTTTAAAAGACATGCCGCCTCCATAACAAGAATAAAAGATGAAAATGTGGTCACCCCGCCTTACGCCTCCCGCTACCTTCAATTTACCATATAAACCACCATTCACTTGCACCGAAAAACAACAGATCGCATACAAAAGACTTCTATTCCTAATGTCGATGTTAGGGAAATTTAACAATATCATCAACAATTAATATATATATATTGAATTTATAGTTTTGAATGATTAAATCGATTAGCACAATCAAATTGTTTGATATTTAAATATCTCATAATTCTAACACCTATTAATTTTAACAATTAATAGGTACGAATCTAAATTAATATTTGTCTATAAGCAATCAATACTAGATTGACAAAAAGAACAATTAAAAAAGAGCCATCTACAGCGTGTTGCCGCCGTGTGTACTTGTGGTCATTAATAGCCTCAAGGCTGACGCTGTTCGCTTATTATCTCGGCCTTTATTAGTTATTATCCCTAATTCATTAAAATAGCTTTTTGTCCAATAATTATTCAAAATTTTATTTACCCTCGCTAATTTATTTTTCAAGCTTTATAACAGAGTCTAATTTTATGTCATTGAAACAAGCTAACACAAGATTTTACTCTATTTCTTTTTTTAATCTTTTAGTATTTCAAACTTCGTTGCATGCTTTTTCATTATCTTTTTTAATCTTTCAACCTCTTCATGGATCCTATAAAATTAGAATTAATTTTTTTTATTGTATATTTTCAATAAATTATATATGTTTGATGTAATAACCTGCTATTTAAAAAGAAAAAATTAAATTTTTCGGTCGAAGGAATCTCGGGATAAGATAATTAATTTCGATGATAACATATTTCCAGAATTTTTTCACGAATTACATCAGAGGCACTATAGTAGTGTTTGCCGTGGAAGAATTTTATCTTTGAAATCGGGTTCTCGCGGAGTATTTAGGTACTATAAATGAGAATAAATCGAACCGAATCGACTCGAGTAGTTTTTTAAAATATCTTTACATGCTTATCTTTCCACATCATCACAACACTCATCATCTTCATTTTTTCTGTTTCTTGGCCGAAATTTATCCCTCCCCTTAAAAAATTTCATTTTTCCATTTCTCTCTTCGATTGTCGCCAAACTCAAGATCGGGTCAGAATATCTTTCTCCCCATCATCTTCTTCGAGTTATGTAAGAAATTTCAAGTCTTTCGAGATATTTTGGGTTTTGAAATAGTTGACTTTAGTTGACTTTTCCATAATTGAATTTTATGATAAATTTTTAGTTGGTTACGGGTTCTGCGGACGTATATAAGCGATGAATTCGTGATTTCTGTAGATCGCTTCGAGGACGTTACGGTCGGTTGACTTTAGGTTTTGGTTGACTTTTATGGATATTTTATAAGACTTTAAATGTAGGAGGTTACATTGGGACCTTATTAGTTGTCATGATGTTCAATCGTGATTTAAAATCGACAAAGCGGTGATTATACAAAAAGTGTTAATTCCTACTTGGAAGTGATAATTTATATTTTAAGATAAAGTTGTTAATTATGGACCCGGGCCGATTAATTAAAAATGACTTATAAGTTGATTGGCAATGATAAGCAATAAGATGAAGTTTTATGGGCTCATTGTCATATTCAATCATATTAGACTTGTAGATAGTTCTCCTAAGAGTTGGTTATGTATCTTCCGTAATGCCGGTATAGTAATAGGTCTCTGATTATAATTTTGGGTGTTGTTTAGGCGCTGATCGTGGAAAAGTGGCGCTACTCATTGTCTTTTCATGGTTGCTCATGGGTAGCTAAAGAGAAAGCAGTACTTATCTCTGTACGTGGTGTTACTTAATGACTTACTCATTTGTATACATAGTATCGCGGTTATGATTATGAGAGAATGATATACATGTAATCGTTTGTTATGATTGTGTTTCGTGGATTAAGATCATGGAGGTAAAGAATGTTAACTCCCAACTTATATTTCGATTCTCAGGTATTTACCGCATTTGCTTGAGATAGCGGTGGCCTTTGCCGCACTATTGTATCGCTTTTCAGGGTCATTCTGCTCTGCACTTTTTGATATGTTTCAGGGCCTGTCAAGATGATTGATTTACGACGCAAGGGATGTTTTAGCCACATAGATTTTAATACTGTTGGCAGAGTAGCTATTTCTGGGTTATGCATGAGTTCAGGCCTCTCTAGTATTGTGTAATTCGCCATTGGGATTACTGTGATTAGCGTACTCTCTCCTTCCTCGGGCAGATTTGTGACACTATCGCCTTATACTTAGTGTATAAGTGCGTGCCTTATACTTAGTGTATAAGCCGGTGTGCCTTATACCGAGTGTATAAACAAGGTGTGCCTTATACCGCTAAGTGTATAAGCGCGTGCCTTATACCGTGTATAAGCATGTGCCTTATACCGCTGTGGTATAAGCGCGCGTGCTTTATACTTAGTGTATATAAGTAGTATTTTGGCCTTATACTCGCGGTATAAGCTGGTGATTATCGACAGTCCATTCCCTCAGACGGATTTGAGCATACGCAAGATTGTATATTGATATACCGCGGGTCTAAGCGAGATAGAGGTCAATGACTATAGTTTTAGTCGCCGTTGCTGAAGTCTATTGATTTCTTTCAGAATTGTGTGCTTGCCGAAACCTTCTTCTATTATATCTTCATGTATTATGTCTCAGACTTCGGAATTATGTTGTATGGCCTTTTAGGTAGTCCTGATATATGTATTGTATTCATATTTGACTATTATTATATTATTGATTGACTCGCTCAGATGTTAAGTTCAATTCCCTCGCTAAGCTTTCACTATTTCAAGGGGCTTACACCCCTTTTTCAGATTGGCGGCATTTCATTTGGCGCTGTGTTAATTGAAATAGCTGAGCCAAGAGGTCATTGAGAGTTTTGTCTGGTGGCTATGAGCACTGCAGATCCTCAGGCCTCGACATTGATGTGTTGTCAACTGCTTGATTGTTGTAGTTTCTTTTGAAACTTACTGGCTTCAGCTGTCGCTTTGTATTCGAGCACAAAGATTTACTTTCGCTCTCAAAGATTTCACTTTTGTAGCCTTTGCCGGAGCATTACTTTATTTTGGGATATGTTGTGTATATATTTATGTGTTAGGTCAAGCCGATATCACTGACATTTATTTATAAATTTTAAAAACCTTTGATTAAACTTAATCGTGATCACATTTTTGATGAAACGACGCAGGTTTAAACCGAGTCGCCCATCGTTCGGTGATCAGTGTTCGGATTTTAATGACTCTCACCTGTGGTATTTAACTGGGAAGGGTCGTTACATTTATTTTCCTCCTGCTTTTATTAATAAAATCATTTGTTAGTTTTATTTTTAAAATAATATATTTAAATTTCATTTATCTAATTAAAATTTAAATTTAATAAATATTATTTATTTACATTAACAAATATGAATAATAGTTGTAATTATAAACTTATGATAAATAACAGTAATAAAAAATTAATAACATATATAAAGTGAGGAGAGAGAAATGAATGAGGTACGTGAACGAGCGATGTGAATGAAAGAGAGTAAACACGTTGTTCAAATTGCCGCGACGCTGATATTCATTCAATTAATTAATCGGTTCAATTAAACAGTTCGAAATTAATTATTTTTTCGGTAATTCGAACCAGTTACTTATTCGTTACTTGCGATCGGAATTTAATTTAACCTCATACTTGTCTGAAGTCGTCGTTAGATAATTCTCTATAAATGCAAAATAAAATAAAATTTAATTCAAGTCTTAAATAGATAGGTTCACATAAATGCAATTTTTTTTGAAATTACAGACGTCAATAGATAATTTCTCGTAAAATTTTCAAACTTAATCAAAAATCCTGAATTAGAATTTATTATAAACGTAAATCTTTTATTAAAAGCAGTCAAATGTATTTTTAAACGGAGTATTAGATTGCAATAATTTGAACAAAGGAAATTTATTATTATAATTAGCAGTATCTTGGTATCACTAGATTAATCTTAATGATCATTCTTAATTAAATGTTGCAAGAGAATATAAATTTTATTAACTTTCTCTCTGGATTGTAGTTAAGAGATTGGGACCATAAATAGAATTTCCAACTTTTTCTTAGAGGCTTACTAGACAAGTTTAAATTGGTGCTAAATTTAATATCAATTATTGTATCACTTACCTTTTGATCCAATGACTAATATCAATAAAGTATAGCTTTGGGAATTCGTGTTTTAATTTTTTTTTATAAAATAAAGACACGCAGACATTCTGCCTTATTTTGCTCATTTTTCCTTTTTGTTTCATTTTTTATTTTGTATTACGCATTTAGATATATTTAATTTTGAAATTTAGATTTTGTAAATTAATTAATCTATAAACATGTCATTTTAAGCAAATTTTAAAATCTAATCAAAATCCTCTCAAATCTTCAAATAAATACAAAAATATCAAGTTAATTTTCATACCACTAATTTCATTTAAATTGTACTGGCATACCATTTGTTGTAGACAGATGCATCGCCAGCACTAAAATACCATTATAAGTATTTTTACCAATGATATGCACCCATTTTAGAAAATTCCTTATTAATTTGATTGCAGTCCAGAATATTTTATACTAGAATATACTAATAATATCATATTGGATATCTAAATATGATATATAGCACCATCACTAAAACAAAACATATTAATGTTGCTACATAAGACGATGTGGAAAAATTATATGTGATTATGCTTAAATACCATTTCTACATGTGACAGATGTGAAAAGAAGATCGAATATCATATGTTTTTTAAATGGTATACACTAGTTTTATGAAGGACACAGGTGTCAGGGACTATATCGTAGATGGTATAAATAGAATAAAAACAACATATAAGAGATACACAACAGATAGAGAAAATTTCTCAAACATTCAACACATCAATTTCTATTTGTTTTTTTCAACTTCGTTTTCAGCTTCTTTTCATCTTCTACCATACTTCCTCATCTCTCATCTTCGAAAGACCCCGCCTTTACGCGGATATTAGACGATGGTTGTACAAGGCCATTAGTATTAAGGTGTATCCAAAAACACAAAAACACATGTCAATAACATTGTTATTATGTATAATGCATTATGTAATCCATCTGGCCCTATGGCCCCCCCCGAGGTTGGAATCGCTATCAACCGGAAATCAGAGTTACCATAATAACCCTGAAGTTTAACGGCGCAAAATATTAACGGACTCTTCCTAGAGCCATGCATCTAAGACAAATACTTAAGTTACACTGCCAATTTATCAATCATGTAAAATAGTATACAACATAAGCTTTTAAATAAATTACGGTACACACTGCATCAAGCTGATGATGAAATCTTTAACAACCCGAATGATTCTCGCGATTACGCACGCCTCGCCACAAAAGATGGTGTCACACTTAACGCTCTACAACCATGTAAGTCTCCAACAAAGTGCGAAATGAAACAAATCTAATATTTATATAATTTAACCATAACTAGTCGCATATATGCACATAAACGCATATTCTCAACAATTTAATATAATCCACTTCTCAACAATCCAACAATTCAATAATATCCGATAATCTAATCATATAAAATAATCCAACAAACAAACTCACACACACAATCATTAACATCCTAAAGATATCACACAAGCACACAACTCTACCCCGACTCCCCTATTGTGAGTTCAAGTGACCCACCTCTAATAGAGGAAAATAACGTCATTCGCTTGCCTCTGTTCAAGCAAACGGCCACCAACAAAATACAATCCTCCCGCTACCTACACCAGCAGAGATTTGATACCCCGCAAATTGCGTTGGCGGATCAACTAATCCGAATAGCCCAACAACAAATCACATCAACAATCCTCATATCATCATATCTCACAACTCAAATATCATAACCGGGTCATATAACCATACTAACATCAAGCCCTAGTGATCATATATCACACACATATAACTCACGTAAGAAAACTATACAACTTTTGCTATTACACACATATAAGGCGACACGCGTTATGTCACTTCCCGATATAAATACCACATTTATGCTGGGAGCAACTAGCATACACCTAATGTATTCCAAAAGCTCCCATCCTCGCCGACTCCTACCCAAAGTTTATCATGGTATTATTAATCATTTACTTTATATTCTTCTTTACTTAATTCCCAAATAAATACCCACAAATCCAAATAACCCTGATATAACATATCATAGCTCAAAATATATTTTAGGAGCCCAACCATTCTGCCCAAAATATTTTATGCGTAATAAACCATTTTTCTCGATTTAAATATATTTCTACTCATTTTAACATCCGAAAATCAAAATAAATAGTTAAACCATTTTAAAAATTACCAAATTTGATATGTAGCTCACATAAAACTTCAAAGTTACTGGAACATCATCAATTTTATTTTTCAAACTACAATTCATCTCCTTTTGATTCAAAAATATGTTTTAGTAATTAAATCACCAAAAATAGTAAACAAATTCAAATTACTCCAAATTTGTGGTGCAAATGCAATGGGACAGAGGGAGTAAAGAGGTTTCACATTTTTATTTGTCTCAAAATTTTAGTATTTATTTTGTATTTTATATATATTCTAATCCTTTATCTTCCAAAAATTATAATAAATACAAAAAAACTTCAAAATCAAAACTTGCTTTCATGGGTCAACTCCAAATGTTAAAGATTCTTCAAAAACCGAAAATTATCAAATGTGAAATATTGATTATTGTTTATTTCATATTTTTCTTTCAAAGTCAAGTATCTAAAATAGTCAAGAAAAACACAAATCTTCTTATCCTTTCTTCAAAGATTAATATTCAAGTGTTTAAACATCACCAAAATATTTAGATTAAACATTCAATCTAAAATAAAATAAAAAGTCAATATTTCATAACTTAAAAATAGTTAATCAAGCAGACAATTTTTACCTTAAAATGTTTAGAATGATTGAGATATGAACTTGAGCTTGTTTTCACTTCCAAAATGGAAAAAATTTGGAAAGGGAGTAGGAGGAGTTCGGCCATCATTACAGTTACAGCGGAGGAAATTTTATTTTATGGCAAGAGGTTTCTTAACTCATAAGAAGATAAGCAAGACGTATATGGCAAAGACGGCGTGTCGCTTTCCTTCTTGGCTCTGTGAGTAGAAAACGAAGAAGCATCTACCATACAATTTGCTAAGTTCGAGTTATTTCAGACATGTAGATACTATTATATACATAGATATTTATATTTTATAAAATAAACCAAATACCATTATTAATCATACCTATAGGCATCTCTAGACACATACAATCATATTTTCATATGATATTAGCATTAATTGTTATGGAATCTCAAAATGCATAATAAATACTCATAACTAAAATAATCAAATATATACATTAATACCATATCAAACAGTCATACAGGTATTATTCATCAAACAAATACAATTATATTCAAGAATATGATATATCAATTTTTGTAAGGATACATGATATTTTTGAGACATAATAAAATTTATTATATGCATTGATACGGTATCGATAATATAATATCAAAGTAATTTTTATTTTATATGAGAATATGTATTTATAATTTGTGTCATGGTATGGTATGTATTAGCAAAGACATTAATATCATCGTATAGTCATACATGGTATTATATATTCATCAACGAGATACCATTACATATTCAAGAAGTCAGTATATATCAAAGATACTCGAACACTCAAGCCACTCCTTAGAATAATCAAATCAAATCATCTCCAAATTTACAACACCCTACATTAAAAAAATCAGAACACTTCGATTTAATTCACACCCTAGGTTTCAAAGATCATCATACAAACTACAATAAATTGATTAATCAAACAAACTTCAAAAAATAATTACAGTACAACAATAACATCACACATCTAATATCGTAAGATCAAACTAAATTCAAAGCATAAATCCAAAAGCAATTCACAACCATGGTTTGTCAATTTTCACCTACGTATTTTACTTTAAATTGAAAAAATCAATGTAATTAGTACTCTAATGGTTCAAAAAAAGTACATGCTTCTAAGCTCTTATTTTTCACCATTTTTATTCAACTTTTTACAATTTTGGGTTTGATTATCAAGCCCTTAACTTCGAATTTGCTTTTAATGGAGTTTTATTCTCTACATATTTTCTCGAAATTTGTGAGAGTTTTTGGGTTCGTAGTTTTAATGTTGGTATTAGTATTTAAATTTAAATATATTTATTACAAAAAGGAAACGACTAATATAGGATTAACATTAGCATTTGAATGAAGATCTCCATTACAAAAGGAACTAATTAATAACGGCAGCTACTATATTGTCCTTGCAAAGCCATTCATGCTTACAACCAAAAGGTAACAACTCGTAATTCTTCACTGCTATTATTTGGCATTTGTTAAACGAAATATAAGTACTACGGAATATAACTTGTCATTCTAGTTTTTAAAATTTAATTATTTTACTTATTATTCTAAGATATAAAATTACACTTTACATTCTCAATTTAGTTTTTAATTTTTTCTTATTAAATTATCACCCAACAAAACGATAGCTTTTAATTAATTGTCATTTACATTTTCATACTTTTTTACTTTATTTTTCTTAATTTGTGAGGGTTAAGTTATATAAGCTTATTTTTTGTCAAAATCAACTTATGTTTCTGATTTGGCAAAAAATAAAGTTGTTTGACAAATATTTCTTGAAGTGTAACTTATAAGTTGAAAAAGTAGCAAATTCTAACTTTTTTGAAGTTTTTTTCCTTCAACTAGTCGTTCGACCAAGTAATTTACTTTATTACCCCTCAATATTCAACTTTATACCTTATTTACTATTCATTTAATAGTCATAAAAATACAATTTTTAGTTATACCAACTTTTTAACATTTTACTTTTATTGAAAAAAATAAATAAATATTATAGTTTTTAGTTATAATTATTTTTTATTTGTTCAAATATTAAATTATAATAAATTACAATCATAAAGATAAAAATAATATATAAAATGAAATATTTTATAAGTCATTTTATCTTCTTTACAACTTATAATTTATTATTATCCAAACACGTAAAAAATCTCATTATAAGTTATGTTACCCAAATTAAAAAAAATTGACAACTTATAAAGTGGCCTACTTATAAGTTAACTTTCAATTATATGTTTAAAAAATGCTCTTAGCCAAACGCCTCTATTTATATAACTCTAGAACAGACAAGTATAAAAAATTTGTGGATGGATTACCAAAAAAGAGTTCGATTATTTTTCTAACATCAAAATTAATAAATTCTAGTGATCTAGTTTCATACTCCATAACTTTATTTGTAAAATTAAGACTTTTGATTACAAATGGGTTTAATAAAATTTACTTTTCGACTACTTTTTATTCTTCTTTAATCACACCTCGTAGGAGTACTACATATAACTTTATTTTCAATCATAAGATTATCACGCTATATAAGAAATATATTATGAAAAATATTATATTTTGATATCACAAATATGATGGTATAAAATATATATAAGAAATTAGTTACATGCAAAATTTTAAAAGTCAACTATCAAAATGAAAAACTGGACAATTTTAGGATGAAACCGTCAACCTAATTTTGAAGCCATAATTCATTTGTTTATATTTACATTATTACATTAAGAAAATTAGATAATACACGAATATTCTATGTTAATAATAAAATATTTAAATTAAATTACTAAAAATTAAATACTTCCTCTGCATCAATATAAATGAGTATTTAGGATTGAAGTCTTATGTCCAAATAGTTGATTATTTACTTTATCAATACAATTTTTTGTATTGGATTTTGAAAAAAGTCTCTAATATTATTATTTTGTTTCCTAATATTCTTATATTTATTGATTGATAATTTTATCTTTCCTAAAATAAAATTAATAATTAGCTTAACAAATTACTTTTACACTAAACAATCAATTATATTGGAAAAATTATTCTTTTAGTTAAGTCAAACCTCATAATTGAAGACAATTTATTTATTATTTTTTATTGGAATTTGATGATACTTGACTTAATGTTGATACGTTTAACATTGGACGCCCCATACGATTAGTACATCACCAACATACATGTGGAATTTGATGATACTTGACTTAATTTGTACTAACCTCTGCTTTGTTTAATATCCTCTGAGGCTCTCACTATCATTGTACTTAATGATTCACTTTTACACATCTTCTTTCTACAAAACTCTCTCACTCTTGCAACAAAATCAAAGTATAAAAAGTTGTCTCTTTCTTTTCTTGTTTTTTGGGTACCCAACAAACTAAGGTACCTTCTCTTTCTCTCTGTTTCTTGTTTTTTTGTTTGTTTGTTGGCATATATATACATGTTTCTGAATTGGGTTTGTTTTTGTTCGTGATGTGTATCTATGATTTGGGACAAATGGTTGTACATAACATAAGTCAAAGAGATCATTTTGGAACATGTTAATCACTGATCTAGTAGTACCTTTTTTTTTTATATAATTATCGATCAGCTGAGTTTCGAACCAGAAGCGAGAGCCTTTTTCCACTAGGCTATTCGATTAATTCTTTTGGAACTAGGTGATTTTGTAAGTCAAATATGATGTTTATTGATGAATTTTAACTAAATGAATTATTGCTTAGAGGGGGTTTTTTGGGGGTGTTTTTATTAAAGTTTTAATCTTTGTATGTGGGGTGTTTCAGTTTTGAATTGTTGTAGTGAAATTCTTCAAGTGAGATGTTGAGAGACTTCTCCTTGTTTAAATGGGTTGAGAAGTTTGTATTTTTGTACTAATCATATGACTTTTTGTTTGTTTCTTTTTCTAGAGATTTGTTTGGATTTGGATTATAATAGGAAGTGGTATGATGGGATCTGATAAGAATATGTCAGAATGTATAATGATAGGTTTTGTTCACTTTTTGACAAATTATTGTTGAGGATGCTTTTCTGACTAAATATTCTATTAGTTTTTTGTTTGGATGGATTAGGTGAAATTGGTTGAGTGGTAAAGTACATAAGAAATGGTGGGATTTGGGAATTTGAACTTTTCTGGAGATGGGGTAAATATAATTTGTTTATTTATCTGTTGTCTGAATCAGTTTGTAGCAAAAATTTAAAATTATAGGGGTATGAGCTTCTATTGTTAAATGAGATGGTGAAATAATTTTCCTTGTTTCAATGGGTAGAAAAGTATATATGTTTGTTTGAATCACATGGTTTTTTTGTTTGTTTCTTTTTTCTAGTAATTTGTCTGGATTTGGTTTATAATAGGAAGTGGTATGTTTGGATCTGATCAGTATATGTCAGAAATTGAGAATGAATAATTACAGGTTTTGTTCACTTCTTGACAAAAAAAAATTGTTGAGGATGCTGTTGTGATAGTAAATATTGTATTGGATTCTCCTTTCTTTTTTGTATGTAGCTGATATTGGTTGAGTGATAAGTTCAAAATAAATAGAGCTTGGGAAATTAGTTGGAACTTTTTGGACTGGGGGGGCAAATATACTGTTCATTAAATAAGTTTGCATTTGAACTTTGAAAGATATGGGTATGAGCTTCTATTATCCTAGGGCCGGATGTTTGCTTCTGCGCAATTGTACCAAGCAACTTAGAAAAAGTTGATGCAGTATTACAGTTTGTCTAAACTCATTTTGGAAAGGGAAAATAAGCTTGAAGAGGGAGAAATGGTGATTAACAATTAGGGTGGATGTTTTTGTAGAAATTTCAAATGCTGAAGATCAACCATTGTAACCTATCGAGTTTATCAGTCCTTTTCTTTATGCTGTTTCCGGAGGTTAACCTATATTGGATACAAATAACTATTTCCTGGTGCTTGTTTAACTGAGAAGCAAACTTTCTTCAGTATATTTGCTTCTGCGCAATTGTACTGGAAGCTTGTAATTACAGTTGATTTTCTTTGTCAATTACTGGTCTTTTTGAGTATGATCGCCTAGTGGAGGAAGATACTCAGTGATTTGATCTCTTAAATCTGAAACATTTTGGACTCTGGGGACTCTTATAATCAAATTATCATATTGTTTACTTCTTGTTGTAACCTCCAAATAAATCCTGGAGAGTAATCATCTGATTTTTGGTTGTATTCTTCGTTTTTTCATAAAGCTTTTCTATTCATTATGGAGTTTTTATTTTGTACTTCGTGAGAGTTCATGGATAAATGACTCAGTTTGCTTTCTCTTTTCATCTTCATGCCAGGTTTCCTAAGTCAAAACTGCTCGAGTTGATTGGATGTTTGCATCACAACTTAAAAGAGGTCTCCTAACTCTTCGGGGTGATGCAAAATGTGACCGAAGGTTATATTTGCACAAATTTACTTCCATTTTTCTATTATAGTAAGAGTGTTTCTCATGCTTGCTATTACGCGAAGTACTTTTCAAGAGGCATAACTTTCAATGAACACTAACATTAGCAAATTGAGTTCTATACTTTTTTTCTGGTAGTAGGAGTATAGGTACTTTTTGAAGTTCTATAATGATTAAAGCTCTCAATTAACTTGCTGAGATAAGAAAGAGTTGTTGTCTTTAGCAATCGAATATTTTTAGAAGATGACTTGATATACTGCTAGACTATGTGTATATGTTCATCTCAATGAGGTGCAAACTTAATTATAAAACGGAAAAGGTTCATTACGTGGGTAAAAACGACCTGTGTTCGACATGCAGCTTTGTATGCTAGATTCTTAACAGTTTAAAACGGCAGTGCTTTTTGACACAGGTGAATTGAAAGTCGGAATGAAGGAAAAACAGAATGGGGTACTAAGCCATTCCGATAGATATTGCAAGGAGACTAACTCCTTGTCCATCAATATGAAGAACTTGCAACATCTCAACTGCCAAGGGGAAGAAAAAGACAATTCAGTTCTTCCGGAAAGACGGGGGGATGGTTTTTCTACCACTTCAGAACTTGAGCACTTGGAAGTTGTGGATCATGTTATTAAGGATATCGAAAGTGGAGATAGAGATTTACCAAATGGGAATGATCTAGGGGAAGTCTTGTATAATCAAGTTGGAACTAGGAGCTCCAAGATGCTGACATTCGATAAGAAGAGTAGGGACAAAGTGTTGCGTGATCCTGAATTTAAACGCATGATGACTTCAAATGACTGTGCTAAGCGTGATGAACATACACTACCAGACTCTGGTGCACAAATGATTACTTCAAAGTTGATTCCGGCAGACTCTTCTCTTTTCACTGATAAAAGCGTCATGGAGTATGAAGTGCCTCAGTTAATTGTTTGCTGCAAAGATATTGAATGCCAACATGTCAAGGACATATGTGTTGATAAGGGGGAGCAACTTGAAGAGAGGGGTTTGATTGATAAGCATACTGACGATTTTGCTGGACCACATTTTTCCAAGCCATCCGGTGAGTGTGGCTTGAACGAGACAACAGAGAACCTGGACTCTGAATTTCATATCCCTGATGGTACGATATCTCCAGCACAATCAGGTTTTAGCAATCTTACTGCAGATAGGTGTGAGGCCAAAGAAGAGAGAAAATGTATATCTCCCCTTCCAAGTGAATCTGAATGCCTCCGTGCAGGTCAGGTTAAGGAGAATGGTCCAACTCCTGAAGCGTCTATGCCGGCCAGTAAGACAAATGTTGACAACAAGATTGAGAAATATGTGTTGGTTGAGGAACCCCTTGTCACCACAGTGCTTCCATTGGAGAATTTTGGCACAAGAAGTTTTCTTCGATCTTTTATGGACTCGTTAAACAGCCAAGGGGATGTAGATTCTCAACGGCGAAACCAGGTTTGTTTCCTCCTTGGATTTTCTTCTTTATTTTCTTTCATGTGGTTCATCCAACATCTTTTTTAATTTCCGAGATAGCTTCTTTGGTGACCAATAGTTAGATGATGCATCAGATATGCTTGGCTATTGTTCAATTATTTATTCATTAAGTATCACTCTGTATATTGTAGCTGGACTGCAGGACATCTTGATGAAATGAAAGTTGGAATCTCAGTTGCTTTTGTTGGTTTGCAATGCAGAGCATGAAAGCAGATCCAAAAATTGAAGATGCGGAGTTAGAACCTGACAAATCAAATCAAAATGCGACTGAAACCACTTTGGACTTCTGTTATGAGCCTACAGTAGCCGACAGCAGGAGCATGAACAATGAAGAAGTTAGTGAGAAGACTTGGAAGGCAGAAGATGTGCCGAATCATAATTTTCGAAACATTATTGATCCTTTTGCTTCTCATGTGGTTCAGCGTTCTGATATGGTTGAGAGAGAACAAGAATATTCTCTGAGCAATGAATTTAGAAATTCTAGTAATCCTTTCATAGTCAGTGAGATTCAAAGTTCTGGCAAGGAGAGGAGCGTCGTAGACACTCACCACGAAACTCCACCAATAAATGTGGAGAGGCACTCAAGAAATCCGTTTGGTGTGGAGGTTCAAAGTACAACTATTGAAGTGAGCACTGAAGAAAGTCTTCCGGCAACCATAGTGAACCATAAGGAGAACTTTAATCCCTTTGCCTTCAGTGAGACTGAATCTCCTAGCCTTGATAAGGACACTGAAAACATTTATCAAGTTCCTGCTGAGAGCCCAAAGAGGGGCACAAATAATCCTTTTGCTGATTGTGAGGTTAAAAGTGCTGACATGGACAAGAACTGTGAAGGCATTGATCGACAACCTGAGCTCAGTAATAAGATTGCTAGCACTAACCCTTTTGCTATGAGCGAGATTCATAGCTCTAGCAAGGCCAAGATCATACAGTGCAGTGATCAACAATCTGAGCTGAATCATAATGGGAGCTCCTACAATCCTTTCGACAATCCTGAGTTAGAAGGCGCTGGTCTAGAGAAAATTGATGGGAACCCAATCACTGTAATAGTGTCTGCACAACAGTCTTTTGAACCAAGAGATATGCATAACCACGATGGAACTCCCAAAAATGTGTCTTTCCGAGATCAAGGCATGGCTGGCGTTGGAGAGACCAGTTTTTCTGCAGTGTCAGGTCGAATTACTTACTCAGGGCCTATTGCAGTTTCTGGTAGCACCTCTCTTCGATCAGACAGTAGCACCACCAGCACCAGATCCTTTGCATTCCCAGTGTAATGTCTAATTTCTTAAGCATCTTGGAATTCTTTTTCTTCATCTATTTGAAAATTAACAGCGTCTTGTCTTTCCAGATTACAATCCGAATGGAATAGTAGTCCAGTAAGAATGGAGAGAGCCGATCGTCGGAAGCAAAGGGGAAGTTGGAAGCATGGTATACTTTGTTGTAAATTTTAATTGTGCTTATTATTTAATTTGAAGCTCAACTAGATATACGTTGAAAACCACATTTTATCTGGCTATTGTAAGTATATATCTCACAATTTTCATAGAGGCTAGGAGTGCTATTGTTGCAGTTCTAGGTTCATTATCTTGCTAATATCAATTATCTGGAGTACAGGATGCCCTATAACTCATATCCCAAATTTATCCTCTTTTTCTGATTAAACTTCTCACAAACTCACTTTCCATCGAGTTGAATTTCATTTTATAACGAATTTATCATGTGATATTTCCCTACTCCTAAAAGTTGTTATCATGATCGAGTGCTTAAGGAATATAATAGTTGTGCACTTGTAGCCACTTCATGACCATATTTCACCTTGTCTCAATAATGTTGACACATTAGCACGCCCACCAGGCTCGCACGACAGGCTATTAGCTCAGTGGTAGAGTGTGACTGTAATTTTATGTATTTAACTCAAACGTGATAATGGTATGATAATATGATATGATGATAATGATGCAATTGTTATTGATCTAGAAAGAAACCTGAAAGGAACTCGAATTTTTGATGCCTAGCCTTGGATTTGAAGGCAAACTTAAAAAGCTATCTACAAACGTTTTACGCCTAATCATTTCGGATAACACTTGGATCAAGTATCAAAATAACTATAAAATTTAACTTATAGCCATTCAATTACATTAAATTATTTGACTCTAAACCTATCAAACAAAAATTTGGATTAACTTGAAATTTTTTTCTTTATTTATTCCCACATATAGGAGCAAAAATTGATCCAAGTGATGTAATTTTTTTATCTTAAAAAATAAATGGAGCAAAATACTTAACAATGCTTTTTTTGAGTATCACATTCTCTTTGCACTTTCCGGTTTATTCTGACTAGGCCGTGTCTATTGGGCAGGGGCGGCCCACAGCAACGGAGTCAGGGGGCCCCGAGGTTCCCTTCTTGATCTGGGATGGCCCGGCTTTGTTGAGAATTACCGGGTCCCTGTCGGTTCGAGCCCGTGAATCGGGGCCGGTAATTACCGTTGGTGATAAATGGTGCACGTTTATCCACTTTCTTTTATGTTTTTTTTTTAATTAAGCGTCCACCCGTTCCCCGGCAATGGTGCGTTTATTCTACGAAAAAATTTGAACATTGATGACAAGTTGAACAAATAACATTTCTATTGAAATAACGATTTATTAATAGTTCAAATAGATAGTTTAAGATACAATATGTTTCTTGCAACCACTAATGCAGTACAAGCGGACAAGCGAATACGATACAATGATTCGTTCGGTCGTTTCATGATAAAACTTGAACTTCTGATACTTTATGGAATTTATGTAAGTAATGTTGCACAAATTCACGCCACCCATCCGTGAAAAAACATGATGTGTTTTCGTGCGTCGCCGAGCGCTTAGATTTTATTTGACAACATAGGCTTAAGTCGCCGATAGCTAAGCTTACACTCGCGCTGTACAAAAAATTGACACATTCGGAGAACAAGGCGGGAGGAAGTAGCTAAGCCTTTCGTCGGATGGATTTGTGATAACCTTGAAAAATCTCTTACACGGCACTCCATCGGGAATTCTTTCTCTTCGAGACATAATGAACAATATGCAAAGAAACAATTGTAAATTGATTAAGTTGATAGTTGTGATAATCGGAGAAGAAAAATGCTCTATTTATCGATCCAAGAAAAATACTTTCTGACCATTTTCTGCCACAAACGGTACCACGTTGTTACTAAACATTATCACATTTGATCCCAACTACTAACTAACAGCTATTTTGTCATAAAGGTGATGAAGTTTGGATCACACGTTATCATGTTTGATCCCAATGGGTATTTTTTAACGGCTATAATTTAATAACGACTACTTTTCTAAATAAACGTGGTAATGTGTGATCTTTCAAAGCGTCGCTTACGTTTAGTCCCAACAGTAGTAGCAGCTCGGTTTAGCTATAAACATGGTACCATTTGGATCACATGGTACCACGTTTGATCCCAACGGATAGTTTTTTAACGGATATAATTTGGCTAATTGACCGGTTGCCCCCTGAACTATCGATTAATTTTCAATTAGATCGTTGAACTATCAGTTCTTTTTAAAGCGTGGTCGCTTTATCTTTGTTATTCGCTTTCTATCGTAGTCCAGCGAGATACATAAATAAGCTATAATACACAACTCTAAACTAATGTACAAAAACACAATTAAAATATTTTATGTGATTAGAATAAGCTTCATGCTTTTTTTTATGGCAACTCTACACTCATCTAAACTTTCTCCAGAAAACAAATGTCTGCCACACCCTTTGACCCCACCTGCACCTACTACACCCACCACTGCCCCTGCCCCCACCCCTCCCACCACTCCCAACAAATTCAAAATAACACAAACTGGACTACTAATTCAGCACCAAACACAAGAAAAATGCAAACTTTTTAGCAAATAGTGCATTGCATGAAGTAAAACCCAAAAGGGGTTGGTTAATTTACTTAAGATCTAATAAAGATTCAAGCTTTTTTGTTTTTCCTTAACAAAATGATGAGTAAATTGCAAAAACATCATCTTCTTCACTGTCCAACTTCAATTTTCACAAAAAGATTGAAGTGACTTACTTTTGAAAATATTGAAAATAAATAAATCAATGAAATATTCAAAAATCAAAATCAAAACCAAAATAAATTTAAAAATATTGAAAATAATCGAAAATGTGAAAAAATGAAGGGTACCAGTAAGGCCGGCGGTCATTTTGGTAATAATGATTCCGGTAATAGCGAAACCGATGAGGAATGGGTGGTTGCGTTTCCACTCTCTTGAAGAATACTAGCCATGGATCAAATTGCCTCACATTTGTCCATCATTTAAAGATTAAAGTTGACCTTTCAATCAAAGCTATTAATACGATTTAAAATTGATAATTGTTCCCAATTATGACTGTGGTAAAATTTTGGGGTTTGTTATGATTTCGTTGAGATTTCGGAGGATTATCATTAGGGCATGAGTATGCTGGTGCTTGAGATTCGGGATTTTGGTGGGGCCAATGGGGTTGGGGGCAGGGAATGCAGAGGTTGGAGCTAAGGTGAAGGGCTGGCTTGTGGTGGTTAAGGGGGGCAGGGGATCAGGTGGGGTGTGGTGGGGGTGGGGAACAAGATGAAAGTTCGGGGTATGTTGTGTGAAGAGAAGAAATTGGCAGGATTTTATTAATTATCACCGAATATTTTAAATATATACTTATCACTTGATTTAGCGTTAGGGATAAAATGGAAAACAATATATACACACCAGAATGGTGAATTTAAAGGGTGAAATAATTGTTGTCTTTAATTGAAACTTCCTTAATCACTACATTTCAAAATAGGGGGCATTATAGTTCGGGGGGACACGAGAGAAACGATAGTATAAGAATCACGTCGAGGAAAAGAACTAATAGTTTCAATTATCTAATTGAAAATTAATCGATAGTTGAGAGGGCAATAGGGAATGATGAAGCTTGTTGATTTGAGTTGAATACTTCCAGCAGAAATCAACCTAACTCCACCAGCGTACTATAACCCCCGAGGTAAGCTTGCTTTGATTGTTTTTCCTATCATAGTGTCATTCTTACAAAGTACCATTTGTTGATTTCCTAAAACGGAAACACTTTGGTGATTGACCAACAAATGAGAAGGCACCGGGGGAGGTTATATCTTGAGGAAGAGCCAAGATTGCTTTTCTAAAGTGGTTTCTTTAGACAACCATCATTCTCTTATTGTTTTATGCATCCTTAGCCATATTCTCCAAAGTTATATTATATAATTCACCCAGTCGAGCTTCTTAGTTTATCACGTTAACATTCTTAAAAGCTAACTAGCAATGTAGTTTGTATCCATTTTTTTTAATTTTTCCACGACTTTCTTCGTCACTCTTGCCCAGAGTCATATTTCATTTTCTCTCATCACCAAATACCAGCGTATTAGAGATTCAACATTTCCTTGATAGCCGGATGAATTGCCATCGACTTCTTGGCAGGAGTTATTATTACTATGAGCAACTTCCTTCTTAGTTCAGTGCTCACCTCTATTAACTCGAGGTCTTACGCATCAATCGTCTTATATCACCAAATTGATAGGTAAAACACCTTCCGTTGGGGTCTATATTGGATCAACACACCAACATTTCTCACTTTATTTGTTCCTAACTTGAATTCCAGAATTTCAGCACATTTGTATTCTAGCGATGTCTTACCTCGCTTCATCATTAACAACTCTTTTCAAAACCCGCAGTAGCGTTAACATTTTGGCTCGTATCGCGTGACCATTATACTTCATGGAATCTTATGATTTATTTAACATAAAATTTGTACCATGTTTCGCACCATAATTCAACCTTATAGGAAAATTTGTAAATCTACTCATCGCAATTCAACTATAATCTTTATCAAGCATCTCTCTGAATCCGTCAACAAGGATCATAAATATGAATTTTTGAGCTCCCTCTAGAGTTATGGTTCAACGACCTACATTTTTCCTCCATTACTGTGGTATTCTCAAATCACAGAAAATTACACCTCAAAACTACAAGGCTCACGTTATACAACCATTATGAGCTCATTCCATAATTATCCTCGACTTGCTCGGTGCAACTATATATATATTCTACCCGTATTACGTATTGTCTCCATTGCCCGCTGGAATTTGTGACTTTTATCTATACCCAGTAGTCGTTAATTCTAATCCTCAAAACTAACATCAGCAGCACCACACGTGACAATTTTTCATCTGTTATTCTTTTAAAACAACTAACTTCCATTTATGACTTGATATATCAACCATCGCTACTTCTCTTATTAATGAGATCCCAAGAATCATTCATATTCTACTACTAGAAATTCCACTAATTTTCCCTCTTTTTATTGAGTCAATTTCCTCACGAGCAAGCGGTATTTGAAATCTTATAATTTAAGGGGATTCCACGTACAACATCATAGAATAACGTTTAAAATATTTAAGAACAACTTTCGTATCTATTAACTTCAATTCAATATCGAAATATTTGCTCACAATCTTTCAGTTGGAACGTTTAATATGTTATTACTTGACCAGACAAAAGTATAATATATCCGAACACCTTACTCCTCTTATCATCTTGAATGTCATAGTCATCTATTCTTGACAAAGGAATCAAATCCGTACCCTTGATCCACTTATCCTATAGCTTATTAAAACATTTATTCGAGATCGCTTCGATCTTACTTTGCTGAGATTGACACTTATAATAACTACGCAGCTTCATCCCAGCCCTAAAATTTTCATCTTTTTTCGAATAAATATCTCCCTTGTACATTCTTTCATATTAGATTCATTTCCCCAAGAAATGGGAAACCATTCCTTTCATTTCTTCCCCGGCGGCTCCAATGACTAAATTGCACCATTAATTAAGCATTTGATAATCCAATTATTATCGCCCGAATTTATATACCATATTTTATACTTTACATTTTCTTGAAAATATCATCGTCCTAGATTCATTACTCATTTCAACCTAACCTCAATCATGTTCTATAATTCACACAATTTCCTCCACTTATCACCAACCTTAAATAATCTATTTCGATCCAACTAACATCCTTGTTTCATCCAATTAATCAACACTATATATTTAGTCTCAGAGTTTCATTATCTTGGAAAGAATGGATTCCTATCCAACTTGGTACATTCCAGAGTTTTAAGACAACTTTAACTAGTCTTATCATATTAATATGCTTCTCACAAAGGTTAAACTTTCTATTTCATTTGGTAATTTATCCTAAAGTCCCTCCAAATGGTATATCAACTAATTTCTTCTTAAAACAATTGCCTCCCTCGGACTTACTGCACCAATCATTGCTCCAATTTCATTTCACTTAAATGTTTATTTATTTACTTTAACTAAAGCATCTTTTTCTTGCTTCCATGGTCGAATTTCCAACTCATTCCACTTACTTCTTAATATATTTCGACAACTTAGGCAACTAAGAAAATTCATAATAGCGACTAACTATAATATTCATTTTTCAACCCATTACGACTTATTCATACTCCACATCAGACAACAAGATTCATTAACTTATTCTCATATTCACAAATAATCCATCCTTTTACGTCAACTAAATTAATTCTCACTCTGCCACAACAACTTGGAATTACGACTACGTGTTCTTAATAAACATCATTAATGAAACATAGTAAAGATAACACTCTAATCAACTTGATTGTATATTCACCAAACTTACTAATGAAGCTTCCAAACCTTATGTCATTTAAGTAATAACTAATGCCCAGTTCATCTCAACCTTCCCACTGAGGAGGTCTCGGAGGCAGCTGAAATCACTAGGTAGCATCCTCGGCCCCGATCGGCGAAAGAAGGAAAGATTCGGACTCCTGAGAGACTCGAGAATATCGACAGCTCCTCGACCATCCCAGACCTAGGCACACACAACCACACAAGACTTACCTTAGAAAGCTGAAACCTATGCGGCGGTACCTAAATTGTAACGAAGACACTTGAGGTGGGCCCCGAGTTGGGATCATCATCAACTGAACACTAGAGTCTGATCGATGGATATAAACATAAAAGACTTCATTTGATATTAATACCTAATCAAACACTTTTTTGTCCATCGGCGTAAACAACAACTTACCACTAAAACACAACATTCATAATCATTAAATACGTCAAAGTTTAATAATAAACCAAACATCATAACGACATAATCCACAATATAAATGTAGTAATAGTATGGGCTGATTCCTCGAAAGACAACATAAGTTTTGAAAACTTCGACAAAAATTGGAAACAATAGATGAAGGGGTGGTAGCTTAATGAATATTTATATAACGGACCGTCACTGGTATACATATATGCATATAGCAAACATATATAGTCTCAAAAATTTAATAGAATCCACCTCTCAAATAATCCAGAATAATTCAATAATATCCGATAATCTAATCATATCAAATAATCCAACGAATAAATTTTCCACACACCACGATCCAATAGCATCCGATTATATCACACAACCAACAATAACTCTAATCCGGCCCTCTATTAGAGTCTACTCCCTCTAATAGAAGCAGCGTCACTGCGTTGGCTTACTCTCTATGACCGAGGACAAAAATCAATTACTAGATTCTTACACTACGACCAAGCGAGAACAAAATAGTATAAAATTGAATTCACGAGATTTGTTTTTACTCTATAGCAAAGCGGGGAAAACAACTCAACTGCGAGAGAGTACCAGCTAGCGGGGGAATAGAGTTCAACAACAAATCACATCAACAATAATCCGTAAATGAGGATATCCACTTGACTCGGATATCCATGACATCAGATATCACAACTCATATGTCACAACTGATCATATCACAATTTAATAAATAACAATACTCAACGTCAAGTCTCAATATCACAAATCACATATATAACTCATTTAGTAAAAACTATACAACTTACATATACAATATATGAAAGGTTATGTCACGTGATGATATAAATACTCACCGAACCAAACCAAATATCCCCTTTTACTACTCAAAGCAACTACTCGATTATTACTTATCTAGAAATGAAGTTGTAGTGTTGAAAAATGTCATTAATTACTTAGCTATATTAACTGTCTAGTTCGGTTGTTTTAAGTAGGCGATATTCAATTATTACTTGAATCATAAAAATTCGGGTTATTTCAATAATGGTCGGTTAACATTTATTAGTATATGATTTTGTCAATCGAGCCTAAGAGGTCACACACACATACAACAGCTTGAGTAATAATTTAATTACTATAGGCTTTCCAGGGTTTAAATAGAGACTATATGAGAATATTAGAGGATAAAATTTAAGAAATTTGAAAAGATTTCTAGAATACCCGTCCCACATTCTAGTAGACTAAAGCACTTAAGGAGGTGATAGAGTTTTTGTTTGGCTACCTGGCCTAAAAAGTAGGAATTTTGGTGCCTATATAAAGGCAACTTTTGGGAGAGAAGAAAATTGCTTTCGTTCACTTTTTTTGGTGATACGACTTTTTGTGAAGGCAAAAAGCTCTCTCTCCCTCTCTTCTATTTTATTCGATCGATGGGTGGAAAATTTTCCTTGAATTTAGCCGCTGACCTCATCTATAGTTCAAATATTTTAAAAGCGAGTTCTAGTAAAACTCCCGGATGGACTTGTTAAACATTGGTATGAGACAATCTTAGAGCGTGCATTTTTGAATCTTTCATTAAGTGCTTAAATCGCGATATTCAGCGTAGCTATTACGATAATTATTCCCGAAGAAGCGGTACACATATTTTACATCTCTTAATTATTATTTATACAATTAGTAGTTATCATGAGATTCGTATCCATGGTATTATTAGAATATTATTTATCGTTAGAAGCGCTGACAGTGACATACGAGCCGGGCCTCTTAGATTGTATTTATGTAATTAATTTGAGTCATGAATTTCATAAGTTCGAATATATGCTATATTTTGCTTTATGTTAATCTTTAATTCGTTTATGTATGAAGTTCAATAAAATATGATTAATAGTTAGTTAGTTTCAAAATTAATATATTGTAATACTAGAATAATTTTCTGATTAATTATTACATCTAGAAATTATTTAATAAAGTCGAAAAATATAAAAGTCAAATTCACCATCACCTCTCGGGAGGTGGAACGTGTGATGACATACGTCCACCACCGCCCAAGGTGGCGTTGGTGAACTCGACTTCTAGTGTTTTCGAACCCTAGGGTTCGAACCTTAATCGAGCAGTCTTTTGGCTCAGCCCGTTTATCGTTCAGTTGGACTTTCGGCTCGTTAAGATGTTCGGACATCGATTAAATTGATTTGAAATTAATTTCATCTCGGGATTAATTTATTCAATTTATTACAATTAAATATTTCTAATTAAATTAAAATTAGTTTTAATTTGTTAAAACAAAAATAATTAATTGGATTAGAAATAAATAATTTTCAAAAATATTTAAATTAGATATAAGTATAAAATTATTTGAAAATTAAATACTTATATAATGACATAAAATTCGAAGTTGAATTTTAATAAGCAATCGTTATATTATCGATAATTGAAACAATAGTATATATAGTCGTTTGATGGATATATACTCGTTCAATTTACTCATCCATGCTATACATGTATAAATATAATTTAGATAATTAATTTGTTCATGTATAATATATGTTAGATATATTGATGGATGTCATGAGATTTATGATATGACTTATTTGTATTTATGAAATACGGCCTGTATAAGTTTTGCCTAAATGAATGACCTGTGAATTAATTATTTAAGCTGACCAATATAATTAAAAGATGGAAAATAGTTAACGTAGTTAAGATCTAGTATAAGTTTAGTATTTTTTTCTACGTAAAAAATTCCATACTACATGTATCTCGAAATTGTATATATTTAGTCTTATGATTGATGTGATATAAATTTAGCTTGATAAAATGTATATCTTAGCTTAATCGTAAGTATTACTAAGTAAAACTAATTCTACTATTAAGTTAAGTAATATTGTCACACCAAACTCTAAAGTCGGGTAAGGACACACTTGAAATTTGGCGGACATGTTAGTATGACATACGTTTTGTCTATGGGATGCTCTGATGGGATGTATCGAGCGTTTAGTCGAGACTTGGCCGACTCATCCATTACGAATTATCATGTTAGTCTTTGGTTACTTAAGCGGGTGCATGATGTCAAGATATCGGAGCATGGATAGAAGATGTCACTAATACAGTCATGTCGAACTTTTAGTGCCATCAAGAATTATGTTAATCATAATTAGTGTAAGATCACCTACCCATATGATCGAGATTGGATCGTATGGAGTCTTGAGCATACTTTTGTGTTTTTTTAATTGGGATTGTAAGCACTAGTATTTATGTTCTCTTATTTTGTATTAAAACTTAAATTTCTTATAAACTAAAACTGACTTATTATTTGTTTTACGTATCTTCTGTAGTCAAAATGACCTCCAACACTAATAACTCGAAAACACTCCGATCCGCATTGGAAAAATGCAAACTAAATGGTATTAACTTCCTAGATTGGCCTAGGAACTTGAGAATTGTTCTCAAGTCTAAAAGGAGCCAGTGCGTGCTAACCCGAGAAGCTTCCTCAAAGGCACGAAGAAGAAGATGATGGAAAGCTTGGCTTTCTTATCAACAACATAAGGATGGCGCTGCGATGTCAATGCCTTATGTTGCCCAGGCATGGAAGGAAATCTTGATTCAGATTGAAAATATCACATTTTCTGAGGCGTGCTCGCAAGAAATTTGGAAAGCTATTTAAAAGGCGGCACGCAATGAGAGGTCACGACAGCATTTGTGCCACTCGTTGATTGTATGATGGGCAATGGATAACTGTGAGTCCCATGAAAATGCTTAAAATATGTTAGTGCTAGTCGAGAAAATTTGGACTCGCTCGACTCGCTTTGTCTAGAGTTGTTTGATAGACATTGTGCGCTTTAGATTGACCTTAGAGGGGGTGAATAAGGTTTAAGTTACGATATTAACTTTTCGAGTTTTAATCTCTTAAGAATACGGAATTAATACACAATGATAATATAGGTGTAATGTGATGAATCGACTACCCAAGCTTTCGAGAAAGATTAGTCAACAATATTAATAATCAAATTGATTAGCAATAATAAAAGACTACTTGAAAGTAAAGAGCAAAGGAAAGAGAAACAATACAGCGCGATTTTTTATGAGCTTGGTTCCCCTCTTGCTCGACCGTCGTCTTTCCAACCTCGAGGATTTTGGCAAAGATAACTTCGCACTTGAAGAAATGTTTGAATACGCTTTTAAACAACTTCTCTTAAGCCTATTATCGAACACACAGCCTCAACTAAGTGACCCGAGCTACGTAAGGATTTAAACTCTAATCAACCTAGATTAGGAACCCAAGAACTCACTCCCAGGATTTCACTCTACTACTCAACCTAGAATAGCAACCCTATGCTTCCCACACAAGGATTTCACTCAATACAATAAAGAATTGAGAAATGGTATTGTTCACACAACTAGGAAACTCTCTACAAAAGATAGTGACGTATTAAATGTAGGAGTTATGACTTTTGCTTTTTGATTTGCAATAAATTGAATGCTACGAAAATTAGGAGTCAAAAGATTTGCAAAAGTTGTTTGTGTTTTTAAAAGAAGAGGCTTTAAATAGTTGCACCAAAATTTAAAGGTGAAAAGTTGCCCGCATCGTGACCTCGCCGAGACGAGGGGTCTCGGTGGGCCCCGATGGATCGGGAAAACAACGGTCATAGCCGCTCTTGTATAGACTATCGAGGAGGTCGGGGTCCACCGATCGCTTCGGGACCCTATCGAGACCAGGGGGTCTCGATGAGTCTTGATCATCCCGGGACCGGGGGAACCTTCCCTACCGATGGGGTCTCGATGGTTAATTTCTTTTTCTAAAATAAAAGATCGTTTTAAAGCCAATTCTCGAAGCAAGGGAAATGACACACGATCCATTTTGTATGAGACTTAACCATGTAGATCAATCTATGCTTAGGATTAGAAATTAAGGACCATCGATTTTAAAACACAATTAGATTAAATCGCAAAGTCATTACTCACATATTTAAAATGACAATATACTAGAGTGTAGAGTTTCCTTACAAAGCGCCTATAAACAATGAAGAACCACGAGTTCCTTGAAGGCTTGGCGTTTGATAGACTCATCAACAGGCCTCGAACTTCCGATCAACATTTTAAAGCGTTTGAACATATTAAGAAATAAACTTTGAATACATGTTCACTTGAAAAGCAGGATTAGTTCGATTAAACAATTTTGTTATCTTCAAAAATAGGTTTGAATGGAATACCATTATTCAACGGACATCATCCTCAAGTCGTTGCTGACTCGTTCAACAACTTTGTGATGAACTTTAACATGCATCAGTTCCATAAGTCGTTATCGGAGCTGCATGGTATGATCACTAATCTTGGCCCAGGGAGCAAGAAGGGAAAAACTACTAACTACATTTGTGATGATGCTGAATAAAGAACAACATGAAAGAAAGCGGCTTGATTGGAAGGCTAATGAAGTCAACTCTGCGGCCCTCAAAGTCATCGAGGAAGGATGCCAAAAAAAATTATGTGTCATTATTGCTTAGGGTTATGGGAGCCTTAGGAGCGGGCCCCGTAAGAAGTACTTGGCAAAAGCATAATGGAACTAGTACCATTAAAATTTCTGGTATTGTTGCGTTATTACTCCACAAACTGCCCTCTCGACGCCCAGGTGTTAGATGGCAATTCGGGTACTCATATTTTTCGAAATGTGCAACGCACACGCATAATAGCGGCCAATTTGGAGAAAGGAGAAGTGGACTTGAGGAGTGCGACAGCGGATCAAAATTTGATCTTGCTTAGGAACACCCAGCAAACACAACACAACGATTATCTAAAAGGGAGAATCGAACCCTTTTTAGACATGGTTCGTCGATGAGTACCTTAACATTACTAGCCAATCTATGGGGATATGCATTTACAAGAAGCTACTGATGCATGCACTAGAAAATAAAGTTCCAACAAAATCGGCTCCACTTAACTCCACGTGAGTTGCTTGGCTCGAACCTCCCAAGATAGAATATATGAGAATTTGGGACAGTGAAGCCTATGTTAAGAAAGTTAACAAAGACGAACGAGGATCCAAATCCAACAAATGCTTCTTCATTGGACACCCTAAGGAAACTCTGGGGTATTACTTCTATCAGAAAAGCGAGAACAAAATCTTTGTTGCTAAATGCGGTATCTTGCTTCCTTAAAAAGGCATTCATGGAAAAAAGAATCAGGGAAAATTATCTTGAACTAGTTCAAGAACAAGAGGAGGTTGCTAACGCACCTGAATCTCCTCAGGAAGTCGATCCCCTTTAGATAGAAGAGGTTCCGCCAGCCGCTGGGAAGCGTAGCCCCAGAACCTCTAAGATTCAGCATAACCCCTAAGAAGATCTGATAGAACTCGTCAAGAACCCGATAGATGGTACGGGGAAGCTTTCTTAGTTGAAGTGAAGCGAGCCTTCTTCATGCAGAAGAAGCAATGGAGTAGAAGGGGCCGATGAATGGCTTTTTAGCCATGAAATCGAGATCGACTCAATGTATAAAATAGCAATTATGGACATTGATCGACTTACCAAAGGAGTGCAAGACTCATTTAAACATAAATTTGGATAAGGATGGAAAGCGTCCTTGTTTGTAAGGCTAGACTAATGGCAAAAATTTCGGCGATTCAACGGAGTGATTATGATGAAACATACCGATTGTAAAGTTTAAATCCATTATTCGGATTCTCTTGCCCATTATTTGCATATTACGATTATGAGATACTTAAGCGAGATGGATGTAAAAAATATCATTCTGAATGTGAATCTAGAAGGGGCGATGTACATGGTAGCCTGACCTCCGGGTTTACATGTCCTAAAGGACCTAAGAAGGTATATATAAGCTATCTACAGGATCCGTTTATGGGTGAAATGACGTCAAAATTGGAATCTTATTTTCAATGAAAGCGATCAAAAGTTTTGGATTTGCTAGAAATGAAGAAGATTCTTGTATGTGTGCAAGAAGGTTGAGTAGAACCATATTGCATACGTGGTCTGTATGGGCGACATACTAATCGTTGGAGGCTTGACATACCCGATGCTTGAGTCGGTCAAACATAGTTATGCAAATGTTTCTCAATGAAGGATTTAGGAGAAGGTCAATACATTCTTGGAATCAAAATACATAGGTAATTACAAAGAAGCTAATTAAAATTTGAGCCAAAACACTTACATTGATAAGTTTTTGCATAGATTCCCATAAGGAGGCTCAAGAAGGGAGTAATTTTCCCATGAGACACTTAAAATATCTCTCGATGCGTTAAAGTCAGCTATAAAGCGAGATAACTCGCATGAGTAAGGTTCCATATGCTTTGGCCATAGGATCCATCATGTACGCCATGTTGTGGCCAAGAGAGGAGCCCGGACGTTCTTAAAACTTTAGTGTAACAAGAGTCATTACCAATGTCGTATCCGGAGTGATGCACATTATGGACAGCGGTAAAGGAAACTATCCTTAAGTATTTGAGAAGAACTAAAGGATGTATGCAGGTGGCCTTGGAGGAAGAATAAATTGTTAGTTCGAGAGGCCTCTACGCGTGCCGGGTTCCAGGCCGACCAAAGAGATGATTCTAGATCTCGATCTGGTTATGTATTTAGCCTGAGCGGTGGAGTAGTGTCTTAGTGTAGTAACTAAGAAGAGACACTATTTGATTCAGAACAGCATTTGAGTACATTGTAGCATGTGAAAGGAAGCTTCTTGGATCGAGGATTCGTGGTGAACTTGGAGTGTGGTGCCTCGCATTGAGAATCCAATACGGCTATTGTACGGCAACATCGGTGCAATTTCTCAAGCCGGGAACCAAGGAGAAGGCATCACCCGTCGAAACATGTACTCGAGAAATACACATCATTCGGAACATAGGTAGAAGAGGAGGCGTAATGTCGTATGTAAAGTAGGCACAAATGATAATTTAAGCACTTAACTTCAAACCCCTAACTCAAGTCAAACATGATAAGCACATGCATAATCTTGGATTGAGAAATATATGAGTGGTGTTAGTTTTGAGTGGGAGCCGGTTTATTTATAAATGTTTAGATTTGTCAAGACAATGCATGAATTTTTAGCTTCTAAATTCATTTGAATATATTTACCTTGTTTATATATTTGTATATATTTATACCTTTGCATATACATGTATATTTCATTGCCCAAGCAATACATTGATTCGCTACTTGATCTAAAGTTCTCTGCAGGAGGCCTTCGAATGAGTAGTGGTTAGGGCATCTTCCGGTGGCTTAGAGGTCACAGGTTCGATTCTCATTATAAGGGGGAGGCGGTAGGTGGGTTTTTAAAGAACAAATAAAGTTCTCTAGAGGTATTGGATACATGATACGGCAATCCTCACATCGATCCTAGAGAGCGATGAAGTTGCTAGATCCCACTAGTTAGGTGTTCAGTTGGGTCCGAACACGAGCGACTAATTAATGTGGTTAGTTGTCTAATCACATTTTCTTGGATCGAGAGAGAGAAAGAATTGTACTCTAATCAAGCGCGTGTATGCATGTCGGAAGCGGAGTTTAGAGGTGTAGAAAGATTTGGACATGACGCCATGAGAAACTTAGAAGATAACATATCATGTCCTAAGATGAAGTCTCACAGAACTTATGGTTAAATGACTATTCTTAGACCTGCGTGGCAGGATTTCATTTTACAAGAGTAGTATACTTTAACCTTGTCAAATGTGTTTTGTAAAAGGAAGACTATAATGGCATTGTGTTAGGTATGTTACAAACGTAATGATGGAAAGACCTGTACATCATAAGGGATTTGTACAACCCGGATATGTAGATTAGTTTCTGCTATCTTGGTTGATTAATGGCAATTGTGATGGCCATCTCCTCGACTTAATTATCGGATATCGTATTAATTAGTAGAAACCAAAGAAACTACGATTCTGCGAGTTTGGTGACAATAATCTTACCATAGCTTCGACTCTTGCAAAATCAATATGAAAGAATCATTGATACAAGTGTCGTCTAAGGGGGCAAGTACAAGTGTTGGAAATATGAGATATTTGAGAAATAGTGCCCGTTGAATAGTCGATTGTAAAAACCGATTAACTTCGTTTTAAGTTTAAGGATTCGTATACGTTCGATTAAATTGTAATGTTAAGTATTAGGATCTTTGGAGATGAGAAATTAGGTGTTATGATGACTTACTAGTGTGTCTGCTCATAATTAATATACTAACATATAATGTTAAGTTAACATTTATTAGTATGACTTTCCAATCGAACTATGAGAATTACTTTGCATCTAGCAATGAGAGTCATAATTTAAATATAACTTTCGGGGTTTAAAATAGGGTATATAAGAACATTGAGGGTAAAATTCAATTGTTGAAAGGTACCCCATGTTAGAGCTATAATGTGGGTAGGAGATAGGAGTTTCAGTCTTAACATTAGTATAATTCTAGAATATTCTACCACTTAACGTGCCTTTATTTTAGGGATAAGAAGTGAAAAGATTCTAGAACACCCCTCCCCTATTCTAGTCGACTAAAAGCACTTAAGGAGGTGGTAGAGTTTTTTCTTAACTCTCCACAAAATCCTAAAAAGTAGGGATTTTGGTGCCTATATAAAGGCCACTTTTAGAGAAAAAACTTGCTCGTTCACTTTTTGGTATTCACTTTTATATGAAAGGCAAAAGCTCTCTCTCCTACTCTTTTATTTTAATAGTCGATCAATATGTGGAAAATTCCCTTGAATTTTACGCCCAGCTTACATCTATAGTTCAATATTTTTAAAAGGAGTTCTAGAGTATAACTCGGAGGGACTTAATCGCTCGTTGGTGTGGACAATCTTAGAGGCATTCTATTTTTAGATGCTCGTAGGGTCTTAAATCCGCGATATTCGGTACGCTATTTTTGATAATTATTCGAAGAATGGTACACATATTTTACGTCTCTTAATTATTGTTTATACAATTTGTGGTAGTTATCCAAGGGATTTGCATCTATAGTATTATTAGAATATTATTTATGCGTTAGAAACGCACCAGCGAGTTATGTACTTTCAAGTTTCAAATTATGGTTCCTTTTATTTTATGTCATGTACTTTGGTATTCAAGCGATTTATGTTTTGTATTTTATGCATTTTAGTATTTTGAATAGTGATTATATTATAGCCGATTTGTCCATTTTGAGGTTGTGTTGTCACCTTGTCGGTAATTTTAATTTATGTTGTTACTTGTTATGGTGTTTAATGTCAATTGTATTCTGCTACATTTTTGTTAAACGGTGCTTGCATGTTTAACATTTTTGTTGGGATATTCTGAGAATTCCACTTAGTTATGTATTGCGCTATTTTTATGTGTTAAGCATTAGCTTGCGTTTATATTAAATGTTACAACGCGTTTGATAAAGGGGCACGAGTTGCCTCGAACCGGGTCGGCGAATCTTGACCGAATATTGGAGCCAGGTTCGGGCCGGGTGGGGGGCCTAATCGGGGTTCCCATCCCGTCACCGACTTTGATAGCGGACCGAAGCCCCGATTATTGGGCTGGACCAGGGCAGAGTGAAACGGATGGAGGTCGGAGCCCAGACTGACCCAATAAGGCCCGGTTGGATGAACCGCGACTAATTACAGCTCCTGCTCGTCCCAAATGATAGTCAAGTTTAAACATATTAGCCAACAATGAACCAGGGCAGTAGCGGCCCGATTACTAAGGATCGAACCGGGCCGGTCAGGTGTCAGCGTGATCGTGGACCAAGAGGCCCCTTAACCATCGAACTGGCGGGTAGATTAATCTAGTATGGGCCCCCTTTTAAAGGGGCCCACAGAACTTCGTTAATTGTACCCGTTAAGGCCATGTATGTTTTGTGTCAAATTTCAAAAATAATATTGGTGGTTGTGAGGTTTGAACCTTGAACCTCCAAATTAGAAGGGCAAGACACCAACCATTGAACCAACTTACCAATTAGTGTTATATGTTATACTTGTTAAAGTAATATATGCTTAAATATAACTTATTTTGCATATTATAATTTGGAATGTTATCATCGATAAAGTTTTGAGTTAAATAATATATTGATAAACGAATAATATTTGTTGTTATATAACAAAAGTAATAAAAGATTAATATGTAAATTCTTTTAATTTACTTAAACATATTATACAATTTGTTTAATGTTACATTTAAAATGCGTTGAAGAATATCTGACATTAAATAATAACTTTATCCTTATAATTAAAAAGAATTATATGAGTAAAGGATAATATATTAAATAATACCAAATCTAAGTTATTTAGTATTATGATATATTATTTGAATAAGGTCCGCATTGATGCTACTATGACTATGCCTCGTTGTCATTTGTAAAATCTATCAAATAATACCAAACTTATTAATTTGAAGGATAAAATCTATCAAATAATACTAAATCCCCTTCGTTTTATAAATGCTTAGATAGTAAGTCCATACTCTTTAACATTTATTTATAACTCAATTTAATACTAAAATGATGCAAACATAATAATTGCGCTGGTAAAGAGTTAAACTTGATACCGTTTAATTCAAATGATTCCACGTTGCTCAGCAGTTTGATAATTGTGTGTTAAAGCGGTACCCGCGTTCCCATTCAAATGGTACCACGTTTATCACGGTTTGGGAGTATTGTGTTGGCACGATACCACGTTAATTCAAATGGTACCGCGTTTATCGCGGTTTGAGAATTGTGTGCTAAAAGTGTACATGTTTAATTGAATGGTACGAGTTTAATTCATCGATAATGTTTGAGTTAAATAATATATTTTTGCATATGATAATTTGAAATATTATCATGCGATAAAGTTACGAGTTAAATAATAAATTCTTGATTATTTAAATAATATATTGATGCATCTAATGCTTTATTATTAGGATATTATTCAATACTATATAAATATCTACATTACTTTCACATCCATATACATTGAGAATATTCTGACATTAAAATAACAACTTTTTATCATATAATTAAAAGAACTAGAATACAATATCACATTTACTTTATAATATTATCATAGAATATTTTTTCTTTTAATAATTTTTTAATAGAATGCATTTTGATTATTTAACGAAGGATAATATATCAAATAGAGATAATATATTAAATAATATCAAATCTAAGTTATCTATTAATATGTTGAAATAGTTTTTAATTAGAAATATATTGTATTATTTGAGAGAATAATATATTATTGAGTCTTATGCTTTTTATTTATATATTATTTGAAACTAAATAAGTTGATTTATTATTATACATATATTAATAAGTCATCAACTTAGCATAGTGGTTCTTAAGCTTACATTTTTCACCATAAGATTTAGGTTGAATCTCGCTCTTACATTTATTTTTAGTGCTTTAATATGTACTTTTTAAGATTGACGAGGTGCAGATTAATGTAAACAGTCTGGCGTTAATAGAGCAGGGGCGCCGAGCCCAGGCGCTTGGCCAGAATCTGGCCGAATTTTGGGTGGGCTCGAACGGGCCGGGCACAGGGGTCCAATCCTTTGGCCCGTCCGTCCCACTTCTTAATGGGTGAGGGGCCGTTAAGTAGGCCCACGTCCTAGTCGGGTTTTTCATGGAAGAAGTGCCAAAGGCTTCTTCACTCATTTTGATTTCGACAAGCCCAGGTAGTATTTATGGACTGATGCTTGTTGGGACTTACATAGGGTCATTAATTAGTCTTATCTAGGTCTACTAAGAAGTTTGTCTAAGTACAAACCTAACCCAATTTAATAGATTTCCGACACTAGCCCAAACATTGACTTTCTCTAGAAAAAATTTGCTAAATGTCACATATCAACACTCTCTTTTAAAATCTAATACCCAATTTTAAAAATTGGGTCAAATACCATCATTTCATATGAAATGATTAAATTACCTAGAACTTACTGCCCTTTTTCTTGCTCATCTTAACTGCTTCGAGATTCAAACCACCAACAATCGCCTACCCGGCTTTCCCTTGCCCCACTTTCCCCATCGCCCTCTGCCCCACCCCCCCCCTTCCATATCCACCAACCTCACTTCCCCACCTCACGTATTGCGATCCTCTCCCCCTAAATCGTGATAAGCGACCATACTCCCCACGTTTGATAGTGATGACTGAGGAAGAAGAGAAGGAGAAAAAGCGTTTTTGATTGGTGGTGGTTTTTAAACAATAAAATATGGTGGTGGTGGTGGGGCGGAGTGAAGTGGTGGTGGTGTTGACTTGAAGAAGAAAAGGATGAAAAAAGAATAGGGAAGAAATGGTTGGGGGTATTTTGGTATTTTCGGGTAGGGGTTGTATTTTTAGTGCTTAAATTGGGTCTTTGGATTTTTAAAGAGTGTTGACACATGGCATTTAACCAATTTTCTCTTTTCTCTACTCCCGTACTTTGTATATATCGAATCGAAATTATGAGGCCCAACAATTCATATGTCAATTATTAAGGCCCAATTCAATTTGGAATGACTCTTATCTATCCAGTTGTGGAACTAGAGAAAAGACCAAGATAAAAATTGTCCTCACTTAATACTTGAAATAGGTACTTGTTATTAAAAAAATAAAATGTTATACATTTTTTGGAGTTATTTTATTCGTCCTTCTAAATTATCAATTCTTTCGCAGTCTCTATATAAAACTTTTGGTTTTGTTATTAGTTAATGTCTTCTTTAAATAATTTAGTCAGAAATGAGAATAATAGATAATAATGGAATGTAGGTATGTAGATTAACACTAAGATGAAACTTCATATAGGCAACTCATGCTATTGCTGGAAATCTATTTGGATGAAACCTATTTGTTCGGTCGTTGGACTTTTTGAAGAAGGAATGTGTGTAAACTATGTACTCTCTTATGGCTCTAGAGTGGTTCTGGAGTTGAAACTAGTTGTAAGTTTTAAATGACGTGCAAATAATTATGAATATGTAAGTGTGAACTTATGAAAGCACATATGTTCAATATATATATATGTGTGTGTGATTTTGAGTATTTGTGATATTATCATATCCTTGATGATACGGTTAATACTTAAATTGTTGATAGTCGGATATGTATTCAATTTATATTTAATATTTTATGGACATTATGGATAGTCGACTGGTCGCTTAGTCGAATATGTATGATATAATCACACAATAAATGATCCACAAACAGGAAATTAAAAGGATATGAAAAGGGATGGAAGATCTGAAATGGTGAAATTGGACCGTTAGACGCCCCACCGGGTACGAAATATTTTTTACTTCCATACAGAGGACAGGCATATTAAAGAGAGGGAAGCACGTAGTTTTTAGTGTATGTAGTTTTGAATATAGAAAAGTGTATATAATACAAATGAATGAATATATAAAAGCAGTAGATACTAGATACATTCCCCAAATGATAAATCCAGGAGGTAGGAGGGGCACACTATTATGGCTCAATCGAATCTCTGAACATTATCCATCACTGATTATTGCACCTTGTAGTCTGCTTGTCATGCCACAGACAAAAACATTGGTCGCCTTCAAAACCCACGTGCGTGCATCACCTCACTTTCCGCCCACTGTATACGTTTTACCCTCCGTCTCCTAGAAAGGAGTCGGGTCGGGAATTGGAATATCCTACTCAACGCGATAAACTAAGATAACGAGTCGGGTATTATTCGACTAGTTAAGGTAATAAGTCCAATTTTAATATCCGACTCAACTCGAGATAATGACTAGCTAGTACCGACTCATTAAGGTAACTATTCGTTGTGACTCGTTTATTACCAGACTCGTTAAGGCAAAATTAAAAGAAGCCTTATTTTTAACACAAATAAAAAAGTACAAGGGTATATTTGGAACACAAATAAAATTAAGAAACCATAATTATTTGAACATTGATGATCAAATTCACAAACCTTAATTATTGATAATTATTTTTAACCCAAATATAAAATGTCATAAATTTATTTGACATTTTGTTAATAGATCGGATAATTATCGAGCGAGTCGGATATTTTAAATGAACACAAGCCTGTGCTCGTACCATACTCATTAACTATCAAGCATCGTATATCAAGCAAACGACATCTCCTAAGTCTCATAATTTTATTTTATTTTTTATCATAAAAAATTAAATAAATAAAATTTTTCGGAATGAAAACACTAGTATTATGTACCTTATTTAAGAAAAATACAATACTATCTTTATCCCTAAAATATGTTCATATTATTTTTTAATGTTTAAAATTAAAAAATATTATCGTTTTAATTGACACACATAATTTGATTTGAATCAACATCATAATGTTAATAACGCTATATTTTGAAGAAAAAAATATCAAATATTTTAGGAAATATATAAAAATATTTGAGATCAAAATTAATAAAGTCAACTATTAAAATTAAGGCTTAATTTTATAGATGCACCTGAACTCAAACAACTTTTTCAAATTGACGTTTGAACCTTTCAATCTTTCAAATAGATTCTGAACTCAAAAAAGTGTCTTTTTTGACAGGTGAGACAGTTTCAATCAGTAAACCCAATTCTTTTTACTTATTGACTTCTAATTGCTCATTAACTCAAAGATAAATTCGTCATATTGAAAATATTAATTTTTTGGAAGTAAAATTCTTAAAAATTTACGTGCCACTACAAAATACATTTTTTAGTTTGATTAACCCCACCCTCACCCCACCTTCAATCACCGTCACCAAATTTACTTCAGAATTATTAAACATCTTTGACACAATTTATGCTAGAACCATAAATTACACCACAGTTGATGTACTAATACCATCTTGGATTACTGTATAATCCACTTGGAAAAGAACTACATAGTACATACCATATGAATAATTTTGAAAGGAAATGGACTACAGACCAATGAATAACTTGGTAGACATCTGATTGGTGAAGATGAAGAGCCAGAATAATTGTTGATGATGAAAGGCGTTGTGGACTTGTGGTGAAGATGGAAGAAGACGGCACCTGAACTCTTTTAATGTATTTAGTGACACATGTACTTTCGAAGTGTATGATTATAATAGTTTGTGAAAATAATCACCTCCTTGTATTGGCCAGGTCAAAGCAGATAAATTACGTCTATTTGAAAGAGTGAAAGGTTTAGATCTCGTATTTAAAAGGAATACAAGCTTGAATTTGGAGTCCCTGCAGCGAAATTAAGTATAAAATGAAAAATTCCTTTTATGGAGTTTCCGTCAATTTTAACATAAAAATGGGCCGATAGAGGTAGGTGAAAATTAAAAATTAATTTAGAGAGCGAGTTGAAAAGATAAAAAGTTCAGGAAGTAAATTGAAAATTCTCGCATAGTTTAGGAGGCCAGATGAATTTAAGCCTTTTAAATATGATATGATTATTTGATAACAATAAATATTAAATTGGAATGGATAAAATATATGAAGTATAGTTGCAGTAAATATCGAATTGGACTAGTTGTTGGAAGGTTTTCATAATCTTAAAAGTCTTGGGTCTAATTTGATTCTTACCAATGTTACTGAACTACTCTATTTATTTAAGGTTTGGTTTATTTTGACTCCCAAATTATCATCATCTTTTCATTTTGTACTTCATAAGTTCATATTATCTAACTTTTTAATTTGCCATCTGAACATCTAATACTGAAAAAGTTGCCTCTTCCCCAGTCCCCTCAACTTTGATAATGAAAATGGCAAATACGAAATTCAATCAAGATTAATAAAGTGAAGAATTATTCTTTTTATTAGTGGGGGTGGATGCAAGTGTGCAATGTAACCCTATTAAGATTATGATAAATGTCTTATCTGTGTATTAAAGTTAATGTAAAAAATAAAATAAAATATGTATTTTTTAGTAGCAAGAATCGATTTTTTCTTAAAAAAAAAATACTACATCCGTTTTTTTTATTTAACGTTTTCGTATATCAAGGTGAAACTTTGACCATTTATTACTAAGTATTCATCATTTTAATAAATATAAAATTTATATCATTAGATTCATCTTTGAAAACAATTTCATAATATTATTTTCAACATAATTTTTGAACATATAATTTAAGAATAATCATTTGAAAATTGAGGATATATGAAAGCGTCGAATAAAAAGCGGAGGAGTATAGTTTAACACATAAATCCTTACGTGCAATTTGAAACAGGATGAGAGTTTCCCAAAAAAGTATTATAATAACATAGTCCACTTGCTTGAAATTACGCTAATGAATGATCAGACTTAAAATTTATTACTTATAGTTTTTTTAGCAGTTACATGGTTTTTGTTCGTTTTCTTAGATTAATGAAAGAAAATTAATGTGCATTGAAAATGTATTGTGATCAATTAAAACAGTATTGCAATTGGTTGGTTGTTTATTTAAAGAGGAAAAATGGTGAAAAATACGTTGAAAGTATAAAATGATATTTATTATCTTTAAGCAACAAGCTATAATTTTTCTTGAAGCTATAAAAAATCGGAAGGGAGTATATCACACTCCATCACTGAAAGAAAAATACCAATAATACCCTCCGAGTAAAAAAGAAACAAAATAGTCAAAACATTTGACTACTTCAATTCATTTTATTTCATCTTCAGTTTAGTATTGAAATTTATTATTTTTGTTAAATTCGTATTTTATACCCTTATTATATTTATATCTTTCATTTATGTTTCACATTTTTTTTTAGTTTTTTAGTACTCCGTATATAATTAAAATTATTCATAGTTAAAACATTAATCATCGAAATAAAAAATAATATAAAATTGCGATATGATTATTAGTTTTATATATAACGTGTCTTCAGAATAAAAATAGACAATATTTATAGAATTAATGGAGCAGTAACTAAAAGTGTCTCTCAAATGGACATGGTGGTATTCTATTATTTCTAAATTAGTAAATGAAATTAGTAAATAAAAATTTATTTCTATTAAGATTACAGTATAATATTTTTAAACCCTTCTAGGCTTCTACAATAAAATTTGAATCATTGAGAAAAATTTATTTCTGAAATAAAGTTTTCTTCCTACGCAAGTAAAAATATTGTACATACTCAAATTGTTTGTAATTAAATACTGTACTTGGTATATATAAGGGGGACGTTGTCTCAGATACACACATTGTAGCATAAAATGTACACATACTCACCTAAGTATACATATAGAGAGAAAGTGATTATAATCATACATCAAGAAAATCCTACTAATTAAAAACCTTTTTTATTATTCTTTTGCAATATTATTGTTTTTATCTTCAAATATAAGCTGATTGGTTACTTGTTCTTCAGAGTTTAACCATCTGGTGAGTTAATTTCATCAATTTTTAATTAGTTGTTTTAGTCTGATTTACAATTTGATGAATTTTGTTACATGTTACTAGTAGTATGCTAAAATGAGGTGATTTTGACATGCCCATGTTGTTAAATGTTGAACAAGTGACTTGGTATTAATTGGTTACGTGTTGTGTTACATTGAGATTTTGTTATGGTTGAATGTGTACATTTTCCCATGTACTCCCCATAGATTGACCAATTTTGAATTTTTAGGCTTGACTTTCAACATTTTGAATTTAAATATTTTTATGTAAGTTGTATAATATTTTGTACAACTTATATTAAAATGCAGTATTTTTAAGTTGATCTACTATTAAATGATAATTTTGATTCAAATTACAGTTGTATCTCAGTTAATAGAGTAAAGTTTGTTAATTTTGATTGTTGAAAGAACAAAATGGACTATGTTAGGATGGACTTTTGTCTGTGTTTGGTTTATGGCTTTTGAATGATGATGTAACTAGGTCAACATATGAAGTTAAGAAAAATCTGATTCTTATTTAGAGTTGATGATTTGTGTTTGGATTTAATTAAATTTGTCATAAAGTTGATTTACATAGTTTTGTGCATTAAAATAAGGTTTTTATTCCTAGAAATGGATATAACTGTAGATTGCGTGTTAAATTGCATTTTGAACATGGATAGCCCTGTTCAAACTCAGATGGCTGTGGGAATTTTTAAGAGCCCTCTGAGTGGGGAATACAAAAATAGGATAGATGAGAAACCCACTGGGAAAAGACGTGTCTTTGTCCAGACCGAGACTGGTTGTGTTCTTGGAATGGACTTAGACCGTAGCGACAATGCCCACACTGTCAAGAGGAGGCTGCAGATTGCTCTTAATTTTCCAACTGATGAAACTTCTTTGACATTTGGTGATATGGTGTTGAATAATGATCTCAGTTCCATTCGTAACGACTCCGCTCTGCTTCTCATCCGGAACCTGTTGCACAGAAGTTCATCAACTCCCTGTCTATCAGATACTGGTAGGCAGATCCAACAAGATGACGGGAGCAGTCCTATTGAGATCTTAGGTCGTTCTAGTCGTCTTTCCAATGTAAAACAGCTTGTCGATGACATTGTCAAGGCAATGAAAATAGGCGTTGATCCTCTTCCTGTCCATGGTGGTCTTGGAGGAGGATATTATTTCAGAAATAGTCATGGTGAGAGTGTTGCCATTGTTAAGCCTACAGATGAAGAGCCTTTTGCTCCGAACAATCCGAAAGGCTTTGTGGGAAAAGCTCTGGGCCAACCGGGCCTAAAACGCTCCGTGAGAGTTGGAGAAACTGGATTCAGGGAAGTTGCTGCATATCTACTTGATTATGATCATTTTGCCAATGTTCCACCAACCGCACTGGTGAAAGTAACTCATTCAATCTTCAATGTCAACGATGGGGTGAATGGGGACAAGCTTCAAAGGAAGACAACGGTCAGCAAGATTGCATCGCTTCAGCAGTTTATCCCTCACGATTTTGATGCCAGTGACCATGGAACCTCAAGCTTCCCTGTTGCAGCTGTTCATCGTATTGGGATATTGGACATTAGGATCCTTAATACTGATAGGCATGGAGGAAACCTTCTAGTTAGGAAATTTAATGAGGTTGGAAGGTTTGGTCAAGTGGAACTCATCCCAATTGATCATGGCCTTTGCTTGCCAGAAAGTTTGGAGGATCCATACTTCGAGTGGATTCACTGGCCTCAGGCTTCAATCCCATTTTTAGATGATGAGCTTGAGTATATAAAGAAGCTTGATCCTTTTGGGGACTCTGAGATGCTGAGAAGTGAACTCCCGATGATTCGAGAGGGTTGCTTGCGTGTTCTTGTTCTTTGCACCATATTCCTCAAAGAAGCTGCTGCTTATGGATTATGTTTGGCTGAAATTGGTGAGATGATGACTAGGGGCTTTCATAGTGGTGAGGAGGAAGCAAGTGAACTGGAGATTGCTTGCATGGAGGCACGAAGACTGATTGTTGAAAAGGAGGTATTATCTCCGAATACTGAAATTTGTAATGAGGAGTTTCAGTTTGACATGGATGATAACGATGGTGGGTATGCCTACTCACAAATGATGGCATCTGGGGACTTCATGACATTACCTCCAATCCATTTTGGAGTTGGAAGTGGAAATGGTCACAATCATCTCCCTCGGCTAGATGAAAGCATCGAAGAAGAGGAAGTAGATAGTGAAGAAGAGGAAGAAAAGTCGTTTGCAAATGTTGCTGCTCCAGAGAAGATGCAATCTGTTCTGAAGCTCTCTACATCACTCAAAAATATTAGTTTAGGTGATAAGAACCATAAGTATTCTAACTTTGCAGGTACTAAACCAGATAACAACAATCTTGGTAATTCATCATCTGGTCACAGGAGTGCAAATGAATTGCTGCCTGCTAGTACAAGCTTTGTGAAGCTAGCCGACATGAACGAGGATACATGGTCGTTGTTCTTGGAGAAGTTCCAAGAACTTCTCTATCATTGCCAGCGAGTCAATCTGTTCACTCTTAATTCCAGAGGCAGACACAGAGGCTTGGGACTTCGTGCCAGTTTTGAGATGAGGTGTAAGTGTAGTACTGCTTTGCTTGCTTTTGGTCTGGCGTAACAATACTACACAAACCGATTAGTGAAGGCTGAAGGGGGTTCATGGTATTTAGGTACAAAGAAGTTCCAGGTAGCTGAGAGGTTCTCTCTAACTCACCCCCCCCTCCCCCCTCCTCTCTCGAATTAAGTTTTGTAAATATTTGCCTTAGTTGTATTCGTTTTCCCATTTTTTCAATTCTCTTCAACTCTTTTGAGGGCTTTGTTGTATAAATAATTTGCCACTCATCTGTTGTCATCACCAAAATGCTTGATGTAATTATTTGCTTCATGATTGAGAGGCTGTTTTTTCGTCAATGATCCATGCTGAATAATGTTAGCTACAAATTTTTTTTAGTAATGCTCCTACTCAGTATGAGTGTATCAAGTATGGAGGTGTCCTATGTTTAAAATTGGCCAAATGCTCCAAGTTCTGAGAAATGAAAATGATGCAATCTGTGAGTGGAGGGAGTAGTAACTTAAAAATCATGAAATAAATGTAAATGTAAATGTACATATTATATATGAATGAAATATATAGTAAGAAATAATTTAAATATAAATAATTGATCTGATTCGATTTATGGTAAAATCGTACATTGAAAAATTCAGATTCATAAAATTATTTTAACTTCCATTAATTACTGAAAGTTCAAAAATTCAACAAATTAATCTTGAAGCTATCACAGCATACCAAAACAGTAAAATGAAGGGGAGGGGAATTATTAAAATACTCCCGACGAACATTCTTCATGTTTGTTAAAGAACAAGCGAATTATCAACATGTTTGATTGAAAACAAGCGAATTATCGTCATGATTGTACACTAACAGCTGAATTAAACATAAGAAAACAAACAAAACAATAAATAGTTAGGTACTTAAAAGCAATCGTAAGATTTGTTCGACTTTGTTGATTCTATTGTGGAATAAACTCGCTTCTTTGTTTACAAACATATACAAGTAAATTGCTAGTTTGTCATCAAACATACAAAAAAAAATCGATACACGAAAGAAAATATTTAGAAAATGTAATTGCTTTACAATGATGTGAATCAAAGAAATGCTTACTTATTACATTGTGAAATTTTGTTGGGACAACTTAACTGATTGTGATGGTTTTAGCGTCTTGTTTGTTTTAGTCGGGCTTGTAGTATTGTCAACCCGGTCGAGCAGTGTAATCTGGTAGTGAACCATTCACGGTTTCGAACTTGTGATGCATTTAGATTGCACGTCTTGCGGCAGCTTTCTTGAAATCCACGAGGAGAATCCGACAAATTCGAACCGAGGCGCATTACAATAGATGATACCGTTATATGTATTGCTATGAGAGAGTTTAGAAAACTTGATAAAATTTTAGTTAAGTTACAGCAAAGATATTCCTCATCTTATCTCGACAAAGGTTGGGAATATTTAGAATCTAGTATGAATTTCATTTGTGATTAAACACCAAATTCATACATCCAGATCCTCAAAATGATATAGATTAATCTAAATTCATAAAATACATTATGAATACCGGAACACTTACAGGTGGTATGGGGTGAGTCTATCTACACAAAATCTTTTAAGAGCCTCCTTGAAATTCCATCGTGAGCATGTAGCAGGCCGCCTTGAGGTCGGCCGCCCGCGAGGTTAAGGTCATCAACAACACATGCACGAGGAGTCACCGGTCGATGGATGACAACATAAAGGGCTTCATTTGACATTAATAATAATAGCTTTGGCCGCTTAGTGGTGAACTAACAACGCATATACAATAAACAGCAGAACAACATAATACAAATTCACCTTAATTATACAACTCACAAAGATACAAAAGAGATCCAAAATCTGACGTAGGGAAAGTATAATGATGGGTTTGCCAGTAAATCTGATACTTTAGTCTAACAATATACAAATCGACAACAAAGGAAATGGCCAGTAGAAATTCCTATGCCACCAGCCTCGTCTGATCTCTTCAATTTGCGACCCTATCAATGCAGTTCACCGGCGACGCAAAGCGTCAACTCACAGAACTGCTTCACTTATTAAAATTTAGTGAATCTGGAAAACACACACCACTTGTTCATCATATATATATATTCATACTTATATAAATAACATATGCTTACTTATATATCAATGCGATGAATAAAGTCACTCAGCTAATGAGATATATACATTTTTAATACTATTACACATGAACTTATAATCATAAATAGCATATTCATTCAAAGGGAAATAGTTTTGACACACAAAGGCGTAAAATGAGGTATCAGACAGCTGAGGAATCGCCTCAAATAATACACATGAGGAATTACTCCAAATAATACACACATGAGGAATCCACTCACATAATCAGATGGGGAGCTTCCACTCCATCCTCCCGACGAGGCTTCGCCCCTGATAGCCTCTGAGCACTCGAATCCTTTAGGCGGCCGGTGGGTGGCGCCCTTGGTAACACACAAGCAATCAAACACATCGACACCGCGACCACACACGGCCTGACCACACAAAATCTCATAACATGAATCATATTCACAATTATCCCGTGACAAATCACTTAATGCTAATATCGCATGATATGAATCATAATCTCGATTTATGTCGTATATAACCCAAAATCTCAATTATTTCATCATATGAATCGCAAATCCAAAGTTTACACATAGTATCAATCATAATCACACAATACACGTACTTCAGAATAATTGGTCTTCACACGTAATATAACCACAGCATAATATATGAAAGGTCCCCATCGTGAGATTTGTACTCACCTTGAGCCCAAAAGCAGTAATAATGACTCTAGGGTCCTAGGTACTGAATCTATATAGGCTCAACTCCTATTCAAGGGAAATTATACATTATAACATTTTGCTTAAGAATAACATCCTCTTAGCATCTATGAAGCCGGGAGTGTTTATCTGGCGTCACCGCGATTAATTCCTGACCATAGCAATCATCACATCCAGGGTGGTACGCCACTTTTAAATATTCCAACATAACTACATTCCTAATCGCCAGCCGTAAAATCTCAATGTCGGTCATTTGCACTTGTACGGCGATGCTGGCTTGCGTTCTGTCCATTCAACAATCAATTGTAACTAATTGTCCATAAATACAACCTCAATTCAAGCTAAATGATATAAAGACTTTCAGCTTTCTCAACTCAATCTCCCACTATCCATATCCAAACCAATAATTCTACACCCCGAAACGGCTTCCATATTAAAGTCCCCTACAACCTCATATTACAATTTAAAAGTTCATTTAAGAAGAGTCAATAAAGTCAACCCTCAACACACTTTCTTTGACAATCCTCTCAAAATCACCGCTAATCTATCGATACTCGGAATAAACTTTACATCTTGGTAATAAATTCGAAGATCTAAAAAGTCAACAAAATCCATAAAGTCAACTCTTGCTTTCAAGAGGAAATATTTGAAAAGATTTAGTCTTTTCTTACTAGATATGATATGAGGATGATGAGGAGAGAGAGAAAATCAAACTTTGTTGCTTGAATTTAGTGACAATCGATGAGAGAAATGGAAAAAAATTCAAAGGAAATGGAGAGCATTTTGGCCATGGAAATAAAGAGAGGTTTTGGATGAGGGATGAAGATAGTGGTCATTGGGTGAAGGATATTGGGGGAAGAAATTTAAGTTAAGTTTCAGTTTTGATTTGTTTGCCTTCTAATGAAATGCCAGCCAGAAGCTAGGAATTTCACGTTGTATTGTTCCCCGGCATATATTACTACTCATCTACCCATTGCTCATCTCGATACTTATGCGATATTATTCCAAAATTATTTATACTATCTCACAGGTCCGCCTGAGGCGAAATATACCACCCAACCGACCGATTTGATTCTACACTATAAAACTTGAAATTTTAATCTCTTTAGAGCTTATATACTATCAACATAATAATATTGGTAAGGCGTGTTATTTGAGCGACACTCAAATGAGTGCCCCTCCCTAGATTTGAATCCACTTTGGGAGGAGGTTGAATCACGCCAAGGTTTGCAGCATAACTGAGGGATTGGATACACCAAAATTCAAGACAAAATTTCAATTCTTATTCTTAGAATAGTTTAGGAAACCATTCTTGGGAAATGAGGCTTATTTTGTTTGTTTCATGATAAATCAGAGCCTAAATGATAAAGGATCCCCACTTATATAGTGATTACATCATTTTAATCTAAACACAATAGAGCAGTTAATGAAACTAAGTTTGATTTAAATTAGCAGATTAAGTAAAATGAAGCACTAACCGGGTTGTTAATAGTAAACTAACAAGGATTCTTAACGAGGCTCAACTAACTATAATTCAATTCATTGACTAGTGGAAAAATTAATTCAAGTTCATCGAACAATCTTTTTACATTATTAATGTAAAATTCTCAGAATTAGAATATTCGATGATTACAATCAACTCTCAATTTAGCAAATGTAGTTAATTTCATACTGAAATATGAATTTCCAATGTGTGTGTGACCAGCCTACAAATTTCGGATAATAGTAAAGTTTATAATAATAATAATTTGACCCAAATTCTTATTATTATGGCGATTAATAGTAAGATAAGCAGGTTTATAAATAACCACTTAAATTATCATGAGAACCGAAATAGTAATATATAATTACTGAGAACAACAGTTCAGTAATCACATTTAACACTCTAGTAGTAGATTGTTACACAATTGCTTCGCAATGGACACTGTGAGGGAATCAATGGCTTTATTGATTTCAGCTTAAGGAGGGCTCATATACCAGGTGCGTCCAGGTTGGTATGACTTTCTTCAGCGAGATGGGAGAAGCGTTACATCGGCCCTTTGCCGGGACACTTAGATAGAGCTGCCATGAATTGGTGGACAATAAGTTATGCAAAGTGGGTTGAAGAACAAAATGATAATAAAAATTATAGTTTTATAAAGCGATGTTGTTTGAATATGGAGAGTATTTAAAAGAAATTTTACATGATGTTGTACACTAAAATATTAAAATATTAGTGTTAAGAAATATTAAAATATTTCATCATATTCAAGCTTTACTAATTAATATAATTAAAATATTAATACAAAATTGTACACTAATTTCGAATCATGATACTTTCACAATAAATATGAAATGGTATACTTACTTGTTAGACTTGATTGATCTGACGAACAAAAATAATATACGATGGAGAAGAAACGAATATTTGCCTACAATTTGAGAAAAATAATTTAGAAATAAAATTGAACATAATTGAGAAATATTAACAATAATTTGACAATTAACTATCTCAATTAATACATATAATCTCAATAATTTCATAATATTTAAGACACTTAATCTCAGAGACTTTCAACATGAAAAAAAAAGTTTATTAACATAATAATTTCAAACTATTTGGAACATATTAGATTCTTAAACATTTCAAAAGGAAATCAGTTTTTGGAATTAATAATAATTTGACAATTAATACATAATTTCATAAATTCGAGACTTCAACAAATAATTGTAAATTGGCATTTCTGTAATCATTTCTACAATTACGACATTTATGATGTCGTGGCTCGAGGTCGCTAGTATTATAATAATCAATTAGAACAAACATTTAACATATAATTTCAATTTAACAATAATTTAACAAATATTAATAACAAAGGTAAATACAATAATTAGAGAAGAAGATTAATAACTTAAACAATTTAAAATAGCTAACAACAAAATTAACAAAATAGATGTGTTGGGAGGCGTAGAAAGAAGCTAATTATGAAGGAAGCATGCTTGAAGTGAAACAATGAATTAGCTATATTAGCATTGCAAGCAAAATTTTTCTATTCTTGGTATTTTCTTATAAAACAAAGGAAATTACTTGTTAGTTGGTGAAGTAACATGAAATGAGATTTACACTACTTTATCTAGTTTATTACGTGTAGTCAAATCAAGTCAGTTACCAGTCAAATCGTACAAAACAATGATTTTTGTCCTTAATCCATAGTAATTGTAGTTTGATTATTGAAATCGATGAATCATTTCAGAGCACTTAGAGTGAGGAATTTAGTAATCAGGAAAGGCGGGTTGGGAATGAGGAAAGAACAAAGAAGCCAAAGGTTAGAATGGCATCCCAGCTTTTGAAAGTGTTGATGAAATTTCTTTGACGTTGAGATCGGCTTGTCTTCCGACTATCTTGAATTAGGACATAGCAGATCATGATTTTGAGGTATTGATGATTCATTTATATTGTTAAGATCTTATACCATAAATTATGAATCCTTAGTTTACATATTGTATATATGCTAATTTGTCAAATTTTAATTATGATCAAATGGTCATCTGTCCCCTCAGCGTTGTATTGGAAAAATGGGCCGAAGGATCTTCCGGGTTTGGGAATTCAATATAGAGAGAAAGAATCAACTTATTTCAGCACATTGCAGGCGGATAGACAACCCCGCCGTCATCAAAGATAATATTCTGTAGCGTTTAAAGCCAATTCATTGTTTGTTCGTTTTCTTGTAGCAATTAATTCATTTAATTTCTTCTTATTACTTAAATTTAATTATTTAATTCATTGTTATGTAATTAATTATTTGTTTTTATTTTTATGTAATTAATAATTTGAAATCATACTTATATAATTAATTATTTAATTTATTTTTTTTTATTTAATTAATTATTTAATGCATTCTTACTTATGTAATTAATTATTTAATTCATTTTATGTAATTAATTTTGATTAGAATTTCTTATGTAATTAATTTGTATTTTTTAATAATAATTTAATTCATTTTTATAAGAATGTTATATGCTGAAAACAAACAATCTAATGACATGTTTTTTTATGGAAAAAATAAACGAATAACTTTTGCATGTTTATTTTCTTATGAACATGGAACTTAATTAGCTAGTTGACATGTAGTGAGAAGCATGAAATCAGATTTCTTGTTTTATTAGTAGCAAATTCTTTTGTTTTTAGAAGAAAATTTTGATTGTTGTATTTTAAGCACCAGCCAATTAAACTGTTTTATTACAAACGATAATTTGCTTGTTTTGTCCTAACATTGACGCAATTTCGCTTTTTGTCTGGCGGTGAAGCAAATTCATTTGAAGTAAATACTTGAATATAGTTATTTCTCATCAAATTATTGTTAATGTGTTGTGTATAGAAAATTGACTTTGAGTGTTAGAATTAGTTTGGTTTGGTTTTGATTTTTTTTTTAATGTTCCCATTCCTAGACTCCTTATCTTGAGTATATGTTAATATACTGCCCACCACCACTTCTTGCATGCTTACAGATATTTGTTCTTCCTACAACTCTGAATCCAACGAAAATAAAAAATGGTATGCTCCCTCAAACCATTATCTGCATTTTCCTTCAACAATCCTTCAAACCCAATCATTACCAAGAAATCTATGTTGAACACCAAAGCAATGGCTAAGGAACTCTACTTTAACATTTAAGCTTTATTGCAAGAAACTAATGATGATCTGAATACCATTTCACTTGATTATGTTCCAAGAACTTATCCTTAACTTTTTCTTGTTTTGGGGTGCAGGCTGGGGTAGACTTGGTGGCAGAGCTAGTTGGAGTTACAATGGGTCCAAAAGGAAGAAATGTGGTGCTGCAAAACAAGTATGGACCTCCCAAGATTGTAAGTAAGTGGTGGAAACTGTGCTTGGCAATTTGAATTGTTTAGGTTTAATAATATTCAAATGTTCGCTTAGTCTATGTAATCTTAAACGCTGTTCTATGGAATAGCATTGCTGGACCAAGATAATAAAATGTGGTCTTGTTGGCTTTGAAGTATAATAATAGATAACATGTTTTTTGATGTTGAAACTTGGTATTCTAATTATGGTTCTATTGCTAATTTGTTTGAAAGAAGGGCCAATTAGATACAGTGTTTCTCATTGTTTGAATTCGATCTCTTATGATTCACAATATGCAACTTGCTAATTGACCACTTAAATCACTTAAAAGTTCTAAAATATCAATTTCATCACCGGGATAAATATATAGTGAATCAATTGGAACTTTTTGACCTTTTTAGTAAATTCGAAATGATACTGGAGGCTCAAGAAGTATGGAATGATGGGGCTCGTTGTTATGTGTCCTCCCTCCTTCCCATAAAAAAACTACATGACACTAGTTACCTGATAGAGAGATATATGGAAATTGAAGGGAAGTGCATTTTTATAGCTACTTGGAAGCCAACTCTCCCCTCTTACAGGGTTTACATTGGCTTTTGGATGATCACTCTACTTTTTTTCTTTAAGTTCTTTTGATTCTTTTTTTGTTTGTATGTGCATATATGTAATGTCAGTGGAGAGATATTAAAATAAGATGACAGACTTTGACTCGTTCTGCTATTAATAATAAAATTTGTATTAGACCTGACACGTTTCGGAGACTTTGAGTTACCTTGTGAACATTTTAGTAAAGTTGATCCTTTCTGTTTTTACATTTTTCAGGAACTTCGAGAGCATTATCAAATAACTGATCATGATTGATTTAGATTGAGCTGGAAGATCCTCTGGAGAATGTGGGAGTAAAACTGATAAGGCTCGCTGGTGCCAAAACAAATGATCTTGCTGGAGATGGCTGCTGGCGTCGATAATTGCTTTGCTCAGGTCTGATTGCTGAAGAAGGTGGCCGAAGGTAGCAAATCTCTTATGAAATTGAAGGTGTCCAGTGGATTTCAGGGGAACAAAAGTTTATCATACTTTTTCCAGACTAATGTTTTTGCTAAATTTCTCTCGTCCAATAGGTTACTGCAGCAGGCATGAGCCCGATTCAGATCTCACGAGGAATAGAAAAAACTGTGAAAGCCCTCGTCTCTGAGATCAAGTTGATATCAAAGGAGGTACATCAAAATTTCTTTGAATTCTCATGATGAAAACAATATTGAAAATTTTCTTTAGATCAGATATCTTGTCATTCTTGTGGAAGAATCAGCAGTAGCTAAAAATCTAGAACTGAATTTTCGATACTGCTTACTAAATCAACTTTCAAATATATAAATTAACTGCAGGTTGATGATAACGAGCTTGTACATGTTGCAGCTGTTAGTGCTGGAAATGACTATGAAGTGGGAAACATGATTGCTGATGCCATACGATATGTAGGGAGGCAAGGTTTCGTTACCACACAGAAAGGGAACCTTCCTAAAACTAATCTGGAGTTTGTAGAAGGAATGCAGTTTGAGCGAGGATACTTGTCTCCTTATTTCGTTACTGATAGAAGCAAAATGACTGTGGAGTTTGACAACTGCAAGGTTGGAGGATACTGGTCATGTACATCAACGGTCTCATTAAAAAACTTGCGAAGTTGTGGACCTGAATCAATATATTGGGCTTCCTGTTTCAGGTGCTACTAGTTGATAAGACGATCACCGATCCGATGGATATGTTCAAATTTTTGGACTATGCATTCCAAGAGGAACTCCAGATTTTAATAATTGCAGAGGACATTGAGAAGAAAGCCTTATCTCCTATCATAAAGAGTAAAATCAAGGGCACTTTAAAGGCAGCTGCAATCAAAGCTCCTGCTTTTGGTGAACGGAAGAGTCACTATCTGGATGACATTGCTACACTAACTGGAGGTAAATTAAACAACTTCAAAGAAATAAGCATATGTTGGGTAGGTTCAGAACTTCATTATGTACCTTTGCATAAGATTGTTTTATTGTATATTTGTATTGCAATTTTTTAAATAAATTAAGGTAGGTTTAAGTTAAAGTTTCGCGAGTTTACCAGCATAGGTGTATCATGGAAATGTACTAGAGCTGATGTCTTGATTTCCATCCAAATTCGCGAAAATACCCTATTGTCTAGGGAATAATGGCATTGTTACACTCTGAGCAAGTGACCTTGAAGTCTATATCCAGTAACCCCAATGTTTCATTTCAAGTTTTTGTGACCAAACATGAAAAATGTGCTAGCAAGTAGCCCCAAAGTCATGTTTCCCATCCAAATTGATGAAAATACCCTATTGTTTAAGAAATAATGAATCATGGCCTCAGAACAAGTGATCATGATGACCATATACAGCTACCTAAATGGAAAAACAAGAGTATTTAAGAGGAAAACTTAACAGTTGAAAGTTTTACGTATATTTTTATTTTGAATTTTTCATTTGGGTGATATATTGATCTTTATAGTCTTTTTCTTTGTCATGCAGGAACTGTGATCAGAGATGAGATGGGCCTAACACTTGGAAATTGTGGCATAGAGGTATTAGGGAATGCCACCAAAGTGGTAATAACTAAGGATTCTACTTTAATTGTGACTGATGGGAGCACTCGTGAGGCTGTGATGACAAGGGTGTCTCAACTCCAAAAGCTTGTTGAGGTGATCGAGTTCCTTCCCCCATCTTTCAATATACTTCAACAATTAGTAACATATGAACTTTGAAAGATGCCATTTTTCAGTTCATAATCAATTATTCCAAAGCATATTCGATAACTGAGATGACTGATTATCAGCTATTTTTTAGATTAAGAAAAGTAAAATTAAAGAAAAAAAAAATCCAATGAGACTAATGGTTATGACTTGGGAGTCGAGTTCATCCGGAAATCTAACATACGTTCTGTAGAGGGGTAGAGAAATAGTCTGCCTTGGTCTATCCATTTGGCTCTTTCAAATTCTTCATTATAGGGAAGATCTAATAGCTTTTCTATGCTGCAGAACACAGAAGAAAATTTCCAGAAGAAGATTTTAAATGAAAGGATAGCTAGGTTATCAGGTGGGATAGCTATTCTTCAGGTAACTAGGACAACTCTGTAAGTAAGAAGTGTTTGACTTTCTCATTGGTGGAGTTATCCACTTAGTAGGGTTATTTTGTCATTTGCAAACTAGGTTGGAGCTCAAACACAAGTAGAGTTAAAAGATAAACAATTGAGGATTGAAGATGCTCTAAATGCAACCAAGGTAAATATGATTTTGAACTCGATGTTGGTTATGGTCGAACTAGTCAACTTTCATCTCAATCTTCTTATTTTGATCATTAGGCAGCTATAGAAGAAGGAGTAGTGGTTGGTGGGGGCTGTTGTCTCTTGCGGCTATCCTTGAAGGTGGATGGTATTAAAGAATGTCTAGATAATGAAGAGCAAAAGGTAAGCCCTTTGTGATTTCAAGGTGCTTAACTGCTTTACTATGGTGAATTGTAACTTCATTTGTTCTCTTCCTCTAGTTATAGGAATTATTGAAGTAACTAATTGCAATTACAAATGACATTTCTGTTTTAGCCCTGCCTGCCTCTGTTTGTAGATTGGTGCTGATATCATGAAAAGAGCTCTGCTATATCCTACAAGACAGATTGCAAAGAATGCTGGTGTAAACGGAAATGTAGTAATAGAAAAGTAAGCCACAGTCTTGATTCAGTTAATGCTGATCTATTTTGTTAAAGGCAAAGAAGCTTACGTTTCACTATGAACTAGTGGTCTTACCACGATCAGATACTTTCGCCAAATCAAATATCTGACTTTCTGGTTAACAGCCTCGATAAGACGAAAACTCACACTTTGAAGCAGGTTGTTAGATGTTGCCTTGAGCATGCTGCTTCAGTCTCCAAATCTTTCTTGACTTCCAATGCAGTGGTTATTGATATCAGTGAACCAGCTCCTGTTCTAAAGAGTAGACCAATGCCAACCTCAGGTGAATGTTCCAACTGAAATGCACTCTTCAAGTTGAAATCATCTTCTATGTTTGCATATCTTCCTAAGTAAAATTCCTAATCATATGGCCTCTTCATACAGGTGTTAGACCAATTGGTGGTCTAACCGGACCCTGAAATGAACCCGTGCTTCCATTTTCACATTCTTTGTTGAAGGACCAGACAAGAAAGCCAAATGGTTGTTCCAAGACGATTTAGACGAAACAGCTATGGTAGATGTCGATGAGCTAAGCTTGCAGATGGCAGTCCATCCGACGAGTCTGGCACGACATCAAAAGACTTTAAATTTAGACCTGGAGATTTTCCCCTTATTGATCAACAGATTACAACGCCCATGTATTTTTGTTGCTATACAGTATACACTAGAAGATGAATAATCTTCTTGTTACCTGTTACTATACTGATGATGAATGTTCTGTCGTTGTTGAACCGATTAAACCGTTAATCGCTCGTTAAAAACCGTCTCGCTAACTCGTTTAGTTTGTCTAATGAACGGGTTCACGATTAAATTCCAATGTGACTACAAAGTAATTCGTTTAATGCTGGATTAGATTTATTAAACAAGTTGGATTAATCCCATAGATTTTAAACCGATTGTAATATTCATTTTACTAAATTATACACCAAACATGTCCTAACTCCTAATCTAACACTAAATATATACCAAACATGGAATATGATTTTATTTCGAACAGATTAATAAGCCGTTTTTTTTAATGCAAATCGATTAACAAGCTGGTTTTATACGATTTTACTTCGAATAGATTATGAATCAACACCCGATTCAATTGGTTAACCAATCGATTCAATTTGCTTAATGAACCAAACCGGTTTAATCCAAAACCAACTCGATTCGGCATCTTACCACCCCTACTTACCATAGGAGTTCAATATGTTTGATGAGATCATATATGTTATGATTTTAATTTGATATATTTTTATGAAATTTTTATGTTAATTTGACGTAATATGCCTACTATATTACTCTCTTCGTTTCTAAGAGATTGTCCACTTTTAACTTTTTGATAGTGTACCTTTTAAAATTTGACCTTAAATATATTTGTTTGTGTTGTATAATATTTGATAAAAATTATATAAATGGAAAGAATTTGAAATGTATTTTAGATTTGATATTTTTAATAAAATATTATCTGATACAAACAAAAATATCTAGGTAGAGTTTAAAAGTACAAGCTATCAAAAAGTCGAAAAATGAACGATGCTTAGAAATGGAAGGGGAGTAGCTATCTTGGCTTTATAGGTGAATTTGATGAAATGGAGATATTTTGGAGAAAAATAAATATCAAAAGCATATCATAGATAATAATAATGGGTTTATCGTATCATAATTAATGTACTTAAACGTTACAGATTCGATTCCCAGGAACCCTACTTGGTTGTATAAATAATAATTAAAAGTTATGAAGCTATGTATCGTTCTTAAGAATAAATCTCAGTAGGAATTATAGAGGAGGCTTTGGCTTGGCGTGTAGAACGCCTCTAAGATTGACCGCTTTTGACAAGTGATCAAACCGCTTGTTGCGTTTTCTTAGAGCGTAAAGTCAAGCCCAAGAGATTTAAGATGGAAGAAAAATCATTTTTCTTCCTCTATGTGTTGATCTACTATTTTGATGGAAAAGGGAGAGTTTTGGGACCACGACCGGTCTGATAATTTACCGGATAGATACTCGGTCCCGGTTTTTCGGGTGGGTCCGATCCAGAAAATCCAAATAAAAAGCTGTAAATCAAAAAACTCCAAATCAAAACATCTAACAATTGATTTTGAGATAAATAATATGAAAATGTAAACATAAAAATCATCTATAAATTGAAAACCATCAACATATAAAACGAAATCGAATTCCACATCAAAATAAATACAAATTGAAATCGAATTCAAATTCCACATAGAAATTCAATCATAATATAAAAATCCAATTGGATTCTACAAATGAGACTCAAATTCATCAATAAATCAGAATTGCCTTCAGCATACAAATCAAAATCGAATTCAACATAAAAATCAAAATTGAGATGAAGAAAGAAGATTTAGAGATGAAGAGAGGAGATATTGCTTGATCCACAAATAATTAGTAACTTTAACAAACTAACATTACCGGAGTAAAATTGTTGGAAATTAGGTATTTTGATTTCTATAATTATGCCGTTGCGATAATTGTTGTAACAATTCATTTACTAGTCTTAGTTAATGAGATTCTCAAACTAAGTGTTCAATAATAGTAATTGTAAATTACTAAAATGGAACTCAAGATAATATCAAGTTTATGCCAAATTGCTAGATCCATATAGATATAATAATCATAATGGTCAATTATATTGTGCTCTGACTAATATTATCTGAGCTCGGAAGGTCATCTGATGGCTTTGGGTTATATTCCACGTATGGAATTAAATCGAGATTGTTAAATTGGGGAGTTGATTGAAATCAGATACCCAATCGAGAGTTTCCATTAATAATGTAAAAATACAAATTGGAAAAAACGAATAAATTAGAATTGCTATTTACAATTGTGGCGGTTTAGAGGAAGCTTGTTAGTAACTTGTTAAGTGCCTCGTTTAGTAATAAGTTAGTTAGCGGCCGCGAGTTAGCTATTTATCAAGCAGTGGCAGTATTAGCCGAAACTAAAAGGACTATATAAGGAAAAAGATGAAATGAAAAACCTAAGTTTCATTTCATCCCTCCAACCGCCGCCCACACTCTCCACTCTCTAGCATTTTGAGTAAAGTTTTGACTCATTTTGTTGTCCAATTGCTGGGCAGATTCACAGCAAGTCCAATCAGCGAATTCAACACTCTTAGTGTGGACTAAGCTGGGAGGCATTGTATTTTCGATATTCATTTAACTAGGAATTCAAAAGGAGGCTTGAAGATTATGTTGGTGATTTTCCGTTGCGATATATATATATATATATATATATATATATATATATATATATATATATATATATATATATGTAGTTTTATTGTAATTCGTTTATATACATTTATTCGATCTTGGTTGCATTTGTTTATTTTTATTATGAAAAAGTTGCATAATTTTCCACAGTGGCATCATGAGCATGTTTAAGTTGTATATATTTCGATTACATTTATATAGAATTTGTTGTATAAACATATTTTATATCATTTTCATGTTTATATATTCTTGATATGAATATATGGTATGAAATTGCTTATAGAATACATTAAGTTCATCATATTTATGGTTTTATGATTTGAATTTAGATTTGTGTTTCATGAATTAAAATAATTTTTAAAATATATTTGATTGAAATCTAAATATTTTATTTGAGGCATTTAAAATATTCAAAAATTCCATCAATTTGTTCTATGTTTCAAGAGAGGGGCGATAACCATCTCAAAACATTCAGAATTTTTAGATAGTTTAAAGTATTCCAAAACAATTTTGATTTGCGGAATATATATTATATAATTAATTTTGATATGTTTTTACAAAATTCCAATTTGAAAAGTTTAAGAACATTGTGTGCAATGTCTGGTAAAAATTTCAGAATTTTTGAATATGTTTAATGCCTTCAAATCGGTTTTTTCAAACAATTGAATTGAATTTGAAAAAACTGGAATTGTTTGTGAAATGGAGGCGCGACCTTGCGGCGGCCCTCTAGGCGGTGGCTAAGCGGAAAGTTACGGCCACCGTTCTGGGCGGGCCGGCCGGTGGTTCGTAGTGGCTATACGAGGCCGGAGGCCGAGTCGTCGCGTGGCGTTAACCGTTGGATTTTGTTGTTACAAAACACAATCCGTTTAAAAATATTAATTTTAGTTTTTTTGTGTATTATTATTGTCATTTATTATTATGATAATTGTAATTGTTAATTTTAATTATAATAAGTTTAATTCAATAATTAAACTTTAAATTATTTATCCTTTTTTATAAATTTATTTATTTGAGGATATAGTTATAATAACAACATCTAGTTAAAATATAAGTATGTGTAGATAAATACTTGCTAGTTTTTATCTTATTATATTTATATGAAATGATTATTGTAATAATTATTGTTTATTGTATACATGAAATAGTTATTGTAATAACTATTGAACACAAATATATATATATATATATATATATATATATATATGTTTATTAATGCATTTTAATAATATATATTTCATGAAATTAATTATGAGATTCAAATTTGTATTAATTTCCTATCATTTAAATTATATATTTATGTGATTGATTTTGATTGCATAATAAAAAATGAAATCTATATGATTGTCAATCATATATTTAAAATTTGAATTTAATTGAGAGTAATTATCTCAACCTCATAATTAGTGTTGATTGCATATTAAGTATATTTTATTATGTATTGATTGCATATTTATTGCGTATTAAGTACATGTTTATTATGTATTGATGACATGTTTATTGCATACTTATTGCATTTCATACTTAATTGCATTAATGATGTTTTATGACTTTTATGAGTCATTTATTCCATACCATTTAATGTATATTTATTAAATCCATGCTATGTGATTTATTTCTTGCATATATATATTGTAATGGGAATGGAAAGGGGATATATTGATATGACCTAGTTTTGTATTTTATTTCATCTGATTCTAGCGTCTGGATTTATTAGATTGTAAATGACCAAGCGAGGTCGTATTTATTTATTTATTTTATTTATTTTTATTTACCCTCTGAGCTGCGTGCGGTCTTAGTCGGTTAGTAAATAAATATACCCCATTTGTGGAGGCATTGAAGATGACAACTTTCACCCAGGGCGACATTTGAAAATGAAACTTGGAAAGGTTCCCAAAAGTTGAAGAATACAAGGCGCATTTTGCAAAATCTTTGGAATAGAGCCTTATGTTAGTATTACACTTGTAAAGTGTTGTAGCAGTCTATTATTTTTATTTTAGGATCATATCATATATCTTACGAGATGTGTATTATTTATTTTATTTTCATGATGTGCATATTACTTGAGTATGTGCTATATAACATGTTAAATAATATTAATCTCACCATTAAATTTAAGCGAAGTATCAAGCCAATTTTAAAGTTGTGCAACTTATCACGATCACCGGGCACACTATGGTGGCGGGAGTGTACTTTGAGGTATCTTGGCGAGGAGGGTATGTGATGGATCGTGTTGAGTGATTTCGTAGCGTTGTGTGCTTTCAAATGATCATTCAAATTAGCATTATTATTATTTTGGTGGTAGCTTAACGGTGATTTCCACTAACGTTGTGGGCTCGGTGATACACTGTAGCGCAACACTCTGTTAGGAGTGTTAGTGATCCAAAAGTTGTGTTGTGGTACACAACTGATTAGTTAATCTACAATGTGTTGGGATTCAAAATATATGCAGTGTTGCCGTTTGCATTTCCACCACAATGAATCTTGGATACCTTTTTACATTTGTGAAGTTGAAGTCTTGAATTATAATACTTACAATTCATTTTATGTATGTTTAATTATTTATGAACTACGCTATCTGTAACTGCATGTTTCCTATTATGATTGACACACTACGATTACCTGTTTATTCACTGATAATTGAGCAAGTTAAAACATAAGTTTATTATGTGAAATAAAACAAGGAGAAATCCATAAACTTGTGGTATTATAGTGTTATAAATGCTAAATGAATTTTCCTTCGTAAGCAATTGAAAATGGTTATTGTGTGCTAATAAAAGGACAACCATCAAATACCATGAACTTTTATTGGTGAGCGGCGTCACATGATGTAGTGAAGGTAATTAATTTTGATCTCAATTAAAGGTGATGATGTTATGAAGACTAATATGTTATATTGTCTTTTAGCCATCATACAAGCCTTAAATGAATAGTTTAATCTCTTTTTATAACGAGAATTGAGAAAAGCATTGGATGATCTTAGATATTTGTGTATCTGCATTTCAAGGCGTGTCATTGATATTTTTAGTTTTTCATCAACTGAGGTGAACTCTGATCGCAGATTGTGATGAAGCATATGCTTGTGGTTTGTATAACCAGACAAGCAATATTGTCTATTTGGTTCACACATCACTTATAAAGTTGAGAGCACAAAGAACTATGATTTGAAGTTAGTGATTAATTTCATTATTTCAAACACAAAGCACAGAAAGAAGGACATCTATAACACTTAAGAAATAGAAAGAGAGGTTTGATAAAACCTCATATCTTAAATGGTTTTGTCGAGGAATTATCATTAAGCTAAAGCGCCGATGTCTTAGACACTTTTTTGACTCACGTGATTTTGATCATGATTACGAGCCAAGTATAGTAGTAGCCAGGATACAAGGCACAAAGAAAGATAATTACGTTCTTATGTAATGATAGGTGACTACATTATAAGAGCACAGTTTAAATCATCCATGAATGGTTGAAACTTCAAACTGTTTTCTTTGAACCTATACATGATATTTTGAATAATAAATAATTGGTGGCGCTTGTGGAGATGAAAAACTTTAACAAGACTTGGAGTTCAATCTTGCAGAGATGACAGTCAACTCTTTAGACTTAGTGGGAGGTTTGTTAATCTTGGTTTAGTTTGTATGTGTTGGAAATTATGCAACTTGTTCATAATAAAATTAAACAAATGCAACCAAGATCGAATAAATGTATAATAACGAATTACAATAAAAATCATACGAAATACATTACGTATGAATAAAAGAATACTTACAAAGATATGCAGCGGATGTTCTCAAACTTCTCCCACGATTCCTCCTTCAAGTCCTTAGCACCTCAATTGAAATGCCTCCAGTTAGTCCACACCAAGAGAGGTAAAGTCTCACGATTGGACTTGCTAGAATCTCCGAATAATTGGATGAGAATTTGAGTCAAAACTTGACTCAAATTCTAGAGAGAAAAGAGGAGAGGGGCAGCGGCTCTTTTGGGGAGGGGATGAAAAACTTAGGTTTTCTATTTTCATCTCTTTCCTTATATAGCCCCCTTTTTATTTCCCCTGAATAACTCGACTCATTTGATAAATAAGTTAACTCTTTAAGCCGTTAACTAACTTATTTAATCATGTAAGTAACTTAACAAGTTACTAATGAATTTTACATTATCGATGTAACTTTTCGATTAGGTATCTAGATTGATTTCAAATCAACTCCCAATTGCTGTCGTGATTCAATTCCATACATGGAATATAACTCAATGTCATTGTATGTGTGTGACCTTTTGAGCTCGAATAATGTTAAGCCGTATAATAATATAAATTGACCACTATAATTATTATATCGGTTATGCATGAATCTTAATGCAGCTCTTGATATTATCGTGAGTTCCATTTTAGTAATTTTAATTACTATTTATTGAACACTTAGTTTAAGTAATCTTATTTAACTTAAACTAGTAAATGAATTGTTACAACAATTGTCCTTGACGAGCATAATTATGGAAATCGAAATAATCGATTTCAACCTCCCATTTTCCTTGAGCGATTACTTCACAATTCCTTTATCAAGCGATCTCTAGTCATAGACCCCAACCATAAGTGTGTCATAAGCATACAATTTCTTTACTTTCATTTGAATTGAATCGGGTACTATGGCATCCCATGCATGTCAGTCAATGATACTCATTGAGAGGCACAGGGGTCTACCTTGTATATCAGGATGGATAAAATCCCTTATAATATAGCCAGCACCCTCTTGCTATACTTCTTGTGTCGCGACATATTCCGTTATAGTCCTGCTTGGGTAGGCGTTTGACATAATCAACACCGCGACTCATATAACATAAGTAGTTATATACCTTGAGTCTAGAATTGTTAAACTTAGCAGTCTAGCAAACATCATAGGACACAAATATACATGCTCTTGTAGATTTTCACAGTCCAATTCGGCTCTCGGTTGTGCAAGCGATAGCCCGTAAGATTGAGTGAAGCTTGCTGACTCTTTACGATCCAAGAGAATTGATCATCAATCAACATGTTGGTGATCAAATGCTTGTTGCCCAATTTAGCACATAGGCCAAGGTGAATGGCTACCTTATTTTTCTAGACTTGAAATAGATTTCTCTTGTAAACATACAGGTTGTCCTCACAAGTGTATGGTAGTCGAGGGGGACTTCATTTTTCACTGACGAGGAAGCAACCGGAGTTATATGTAAATTAAGACATATAGACACATAGACATAGTGAACAAATAAATTGACATATAAGAAGCCGTAATATTCAATTATTGTTCACATAAAAGAAGCGGAATCGTTAGCTCCCAGATCGAGGAACACCAGCTGCTTGCATTTGTCTAGGACCAATGTTCGCGGTATATTCAATATGCTTTGCCTGAGGCATTAGTTTGGTATATTTTAAATTCATTAGTAGTGATATTTAAATTCATTACTGATATTTTGATATATTCTAGTAGTGAGGGAGAGCATGAAGGGGTCTTGGGGTATTGTTAGAGACCTTAAGGAGAAATGTTAACGCTAAAAATTTTTCTAAGTGTGAATTTTGGTTGAGAAAGGTGCGATTTTTTGGATCATGTGATTTGGAGAGGTATTACTTGTTGATCCTCAAAAGTTGTGAAGGCTGTGATGAATTGGGAATGACCCGTAAGTGTTCTTTGAGAATAAAGTTTTACGGAAGCAGCGGGATAATGTGCTCGGAGATTTATACAAGGAACTACCGATTATTGTAACACCCGTGACGGAGTTGACTAGGAAGGGGAGTTTCATTTGTTTCGGTGAGGATTGTGAGCGGTGCTTTAATGAGTTGAAAGAGGCCGACTATCGCTCTCCGGTGTTGATTCTTCGTCCTGACGAGGATGACTATGTGGAGTGTATGTGATACTTAGCGTCGGGGTTGGGATGTGTACTAATGCGATAGGGTAAGGTAGTAGCCTATGCGTTGCGACGGATTGAAAAATCATGAGAAGAATTATCCGATGCATGATTTGGAGTTAGTTCTTGTTGTGTTTGCACTTAAGATTTAGAGAGCCTTTACTTGTGGTGTGTCGTGTCATATTTTACCGACCCTGAGTTTGAAGTACTTTTCCGGCATGAAGATTTAAATCACGAGGCAACAAAATTGAATGGAGTTTATAAGCGTTATGATGTTTTTCATTGAGTATCTATCATCACGGAAAGGCGAATGTGTGCTTCGATGCATTAAGTTCGTAAGGGAAAGGTTAAGGAGCCGTTGAATGAAATGAAGCAACTTGGTGTTAATTTTGGAGTAGGAGTTGATGGCGGTTTGTTGGTGCAAATAAGAGTTCGACCGGTTCTTCTTGATCGAATACTCGGTGGCAGAGATAAATGAGGATTCTGAATAGCTGAAGAAGTGGCAGTAGATAGGACTTTGTGGTGAGAGATGATGGGGCCCCTTCTGATGCATGAGGCCAGATTATTCGCTTACTGCCGAGGAGGTTAAAAAGGGAGATTTTGGGCCGAAGCTCATAATGCTCCATAGAATAGCTATTACATCTGAGGGACAAAGATGTATAGAAACTTGAAGCCTTATTTGTATTGGTGGCCTAACATGAAGAGGGAAATTGCTGAGTTTGTATCAAAATGTTTAACTTGCCAACAAGTGAAGATTGAACACAGACATCCAGCAGGGTTGTTGCAACCCCTTCCTATTCCAGAGTGGACTTGGGAACATATCACGATGGATTTTGTTTTCGGACTCCCGAGAACGTTGAGAAAGAACGACGGTATTTGGGTGATAGTGGATAGACTGTCCAAGTCGGCTCATTTCTTTGCCCGGTAAAAGATCATTTATGGTCTGGCTTGATTAAGCGTGTGGTTGTATGTTGACAAATCGTGAGGTTGCGTAGGGTTCGATAACGATTTGTGTCGGATGTCCGAGATGCTAGATTCACCTCGGATTTTGGAAAGAATTTCAAGAAGCGATAAATTGAGAGTTAATTTAGTCACATCATTTCATCCACTGATCGGATAGGCGATAAGAGAGGACAATTCAAACATTGGAGGATATGTTGCGGAGCTTGTGTGTTGAGCACTAGGAAATTAGGATCATGAGTTGCCTAAGATGGAGTTGCGTATAATAATAGCTTCATGGCCGGTTGTAATAACCGTTACAAAAAAAAAATTTAATTTTTTCGGTCGGCGGTGGGACCCGGGGGATAGTATAAATAATTTCGATGATAATATTATTTCGTAAAAATTAGCGGCCGAGATTACATTTATAATCCCCAGTAGTTTTCTTGGTTTGGAGAATTTTATCTTTGAAATTGGGTTAGATTTGGATTTAGAAATGCGATAAGCGGAGAAATTAACCGAAGCGAGCGGGACTCGAGTTTTTTAAATATCTAACCGTGCTTATCTTCCGCATCGTCATAATCAAACGCCGTCATCTTCTTTTCCTCGTTGTGGCCGAGAGTATGCCTCACTTAAAAATTTCTTTTTTCCATTTCTGCGATTGTAAGCTCGAACTCAAAGATGGGTTTGTAGAATATCATTCTCCCCGTCATTCTCTTGAGGTTAAAGTGTGAAAGTTCAAGTCTTTTGAAGATATTTCTTGGGTTTTGACATGATTGAATTTTCCATAATTCAATTTTATGATGAATATCTTAGTTGGTTATGGGTTACGTAGCGTATATAAGTGATTAATTCGTGATTAGGAGAAGTCGTTTGAGGATATTATGGGTGGGTTGACTTTTTAGGTTTTCGAGTTGACTTTTAGGTGATATTTTTCTAGGACTTTAAATGTGTAGGAGGTTATGTGTTGGGACCTTATTATAGTTATTGTGATATTAAATTGGTGATTTAAAATTGATTAAAAGGGAATAGGTTGAAAAAGTGTTAATTCAGGATTGAGAGTTGTAATTGATATTTTGGAGTATAGGTTGTTAATTAGGGACTTGGCGATTAACTAGAATGAATTATAAGTTGATTTGTAATGATAAAGTGATAAAGGAGATGGAATTTTAGCGGGATCGATTGGGTTGTGTCGATGGGATTATAATTCGATAGTTCCACTAAGAATTGGTTATGTATCTTTTAGAGCGCCCCGGTATAGTAGTAGGTCTTGATTATACTTTTCTGGGTGTTTGTTTAGGGCGTTGATCGTAGAAAGAGGCCGATTACCGTGATTGTGTTCTGAATGTTTTGTGGTAATTGCTTGAGATGTGAGTACTTATCTCCGCGAAGTGTTACTGCGTATTCATTTTAAATTGTGTGAACATGTTATTTGTGGTATGATTATGTGAGAATGGTATACATGTAATGGTTGTACGATTATGTGTGATTCATTGTGTGAGCCATGATATGATTATGTGATTATATTATGTGGCGTTGAAGACTTGTTGAGGTAAGTAATAGCTTGAACTCCCAACTTATATTTCTGATTTACGTGGCCTTAATGGCACTTATGATTTACGTGGCCTTGTCGGTGATTGTGAGATGTTTTAGGCGTATGCTTTGGATATTGTTTGGGAGTAGAGCGGTGGTTATTGAGAGAGGTGATGGTTAGAGTTATCTATGACTTGAGGTGACTTGAGAATCGAGAGTTTGACCTATGTTGGGATGATTAAGGGTTAGGTGACTCTCCTTCATTGCGAGGATATCTGACGATATTGGCCTTATCTTGCCCAGTGTATAAGAGTGCGGTGTGCCTTGGTGTATAAGTGCGGTGTGCCTTATAGCAGTGCGTAAGAGCGGTGTGCCCTTCTGCGTTTGGTGTATGAGGTGCGATGTGCCTTATGCTTTGTGTATAAGAAGATGCGGTGTACTCACTTTGTGTGTATAAGAGATTGCGGTTTTGGCCTTATCTTTGCGGTATAGTCTTGAGTGATTATTGATTAGTCAATTCTGCCGAGGTAGGCGGATTGAGCATATGCGCATTAGAGGTTGACTCTTGGAGTAGGGATATGAGAGATAGGAGGTTTGATGACTAGAGTTTTTAGTCGTTGTTGAGTCTCTTGATTTCTTTTGCGGGTGTGTGCTTGTGAAACCTTCTAATATATCTTAAATGTATTATGTTTGAGACTTCCTGTGGAATTATGTTGTATGACTTTATTCGGCAGTCTGTATATATGTATTTGATTCATATTTGACTATTATATTATTATTGATTGACTCGTTCCAGGTATGGTAAGTTCGCTCCACGTGTTAAGTTTAAACAAGCCCCGCTGACTTGACCCTTTTGCATTGGGCGGCATTTCATTTGTGCCGGGTTGAGGCGGTAGTTTGAGACGAGGCTGTTTGAGATTTTGTTAGAGTGGCTGGGTGAGGCATCGGGTGGCGAGGATCCTCACGGTCTGATTTTGATGTGTTGTCAAGCTGTTTGATTGTTGTATTTTTCTTTTTGAAACTTTAGCCTTGTCGGCCGGTTGTCGTTTGTATTGATGCAATTATTTACTCTCTTTTTGTAGCCTTGCGGCATTTACGTTTATTTGGGATATGTAGTATATATATGGAGTTGGTTGGTTAGATATCACCTGATGGATTGTAAATTTTTAAGCTGTGATTATTTTGGAAATATTATATGTAATCTTATTTTTGAAGAAACAGTAGTTTTTAAAGCGAGAATTAATCCGTCGGTTTGGTGATTATGGTGTTCGGATTATAATGACTACTACTTTCAGGCGGCGACACAGAGTAATTACAATTTTGGTATAGAACCTTAGGTTTGATTACTTGGGTATACGTGTGGTTGTGTGCCTACTTGTTTTTCTTTGAGTGGAGTAGGAGAGTGGTCTCTTGTATAAATCACAGGAGTCTTTTTTCTTTTGTTAAGTAGACTTTTGAGGATGCCGCGAGTTCGGTGGGGCGAGAGGTGCCGGGGTTGGCTAGAGGAGGCGTGGTAGGGGTATAGGCTGTTGATGAGCACGAGGCGTGGACCCGGCCGAGGTCGGAGGTGCGATCTTGAGGCATGTTGAGGGAGGTTGGGGTAGACCTCGTAGAGAGTGTGAATCTTTCCCCGAGGTGGCCAGCCAGGGGGTCTAGAATTCCCGAGGAAGCGAGAGATTGTTTGATCGGTTCGAAGTGGGATCTCAGAAGTTTGCGAGGGATTGCAGGAAGCGAGGCTATTGAGTTTATCAGGATATGAAGTCTATTTTTTAGAAGCCTATAGAGTTGTGGGTGAATGAGTGAAGTTTGCTACTTATAGACTTCAGAGGTGCCTTGCGTGTGTGGTGGGTGAACTTTGAGTGCGTCTACATTGCAGAGGGAGGTGTGTAATCTGGGAGCGATTTGGTGGAAACTCTTCGGAGAATTATTAGCAAGGGCCACGTAGGCGGCATTGGAGAGAGGCGATTTTGTTGACTTAGGGTTAAAGTCGGTGGAGGAGTACGAGAGACAGTTTAGTGATTTGTGCCGACTACTTCCTGATGTTTTTCCGGTAGAAGCGAAGAGGATCACTAGATTCAGGGGATGGGTTGGCCGTGGGAGAATCGTCACGAGATCTGTTGATGGATTTACTAGTTTCCATCTTTGTGAGGAATCGTCCCTGAAGATGGAAATAGGTTAGCTAAACCCCGGAGGCGGAAGTGGATCGGGAGGAGTCGACACGAGACTTTCTACTCCGTGGGCCTTATACAGCTCACAGGATTCGAGAGGAGGGGGCCGGACCGGAGTCGTCTGGGCGGAGCCGATGCTTCGACGGTTCGCCCGAGAATGCGTGCCAAAAACCGCCTGCTTGCGGTGGGCGCCTAGAGAGATCCGGGGTTTGAGTAGTCGTCAGGGGGTCCGGAGGGTGATACATTTGTTACGTTGTGGTCGGATGGGTCACGGCCGAGGATTGTCGGAGAAGGTGCTTTGTGTTACGATGCTGGCGGCCGGATATTTGGCAAAATACAGAGGCACCGGAGGAGGTGCTAATCTTGACACACCGATTGACTGTCGAGGATTGCTCGAAGTCGTGGTGAGGAGGTCGATTTGGCGGCCGTGGAGGCCGGGGAGATATGGAGGCTGGAGGACCTCGGAGGTGCCGTGGGTAGCGGCTTTGGCCGGAGGTGATCGATGCAGTTCACGCCGTGCTACGTCGGGAGGCCGTACCCCAGTGGTGATAGGTACATTATTTACGTATGATATTGAGGCCGAGGTATTGTTTGATTGCGGGGCTCACGCATTGTTTTGTTTCTCGAGTTTTATTTCTACACTTATACGTATGTTGTGTGCCTTTCCACTGTTCCCACTTGGAGATTATGACACCCAGTAGGGAATTACATTGTGGTTAGATTTGTGTATAAAGGCGTCACTTTTGATTGTATGTGGTCGGTTGTTGTCTGTCGACTTACTTCCATTTGAGCTTCGATTTTGATCTTATCTTGGGTGTATGGATTGGTTGAGGCTCATGCCGTTATTGATTGCCGTCCGAAGAGATTGCTTTTATGGGTTCGGGGGGCAGATATCCGATTTGTGGGAGACAGAAAGATTTTGCCTTCGAGTTTTGTATCAGCACTTGAGGCTAGGAGATTGATTCGGAAAGGGTGTGTTGGGTTCTTGGGTTATGTGGTTGATTTGAGTAGAGAAGAGGGCAGATTAGAAGATGTGCGGGTTGTTAGAGAGTTCAAGGATGTTTTTCCTGAGGACTTACCGGGGTTGCCACCAGAGAGGGAGATTGAATTTGCTATTGAGGTTATTCCCGGTACGGCACCAATTTCTCTTCCACCGTACAGGATGGCTCCAGCCGAGTGCGAGGTGCGGACTCGGTCTACGAGGAGTTGTTGGACAAGGGATTCATCAGACCGAGTGTATCTCAGGTGGGGTGCACCCGATTGTTGTTTAAAAGAAGGATGGTTCGTTGAAATTTGTGCATTGACTATGAAGCGTGAATAAAGTGAGCATTAAGAAGGCAGAGTACCCGTTGCCCCGAGGTGTGATTTGTTTGATCGGTGAAGGATGCCAAAGGTGTTCTCGAAGATTGATTTGCGATGCAGTTATCATCAGTTGAGGATCAAAGGGAGGATATTCAATCGGCTTTCCGATCTCGTTATGAGGCATTATGAATTTATAGTGATGCCATTTGGATTAACCAATGCAGCCTTTATGGATTTGATGATCGAATTTTCGGGAGGTATACGGATGAGTTTGTGGCGGTATTCATTGATGATACGATATATTCGAGGAGGGAGGAGGCACGTAGAGATGTTTTATTTGTGTGGTTTGGATATTGTTTGGGGAGTAGAGTAGGCGGTTATTGAGAGGTGAATGTTAGAGTTATCTATGACTTGAGGTGACTTGAGTATCGAGGATTTGACCTATGTTGAGATGATTAGTAGTTAGGTGACTCTCCTCCTTGCGAGGACTATGCGGCGATATTGACCTTATACTTAGTATTATAGAGCGATTGTCTCTTTTATCTTAGTGTATAAGTGCGGTGTGCACTATACTTAGTGTATAAGAATGCGAGGCGTGCCTTATAGTTAGTGTATAAGGAAGCGGTGTGCCTTATACTTAGTGTATAAGAGTGGTGTGCCTTATACTTAGTGTATAAAATGATTGTGCCTTGTGCCCAGTGTATGAGTCTTGATGTGCCTTATACTTTGTGTATAAGTGCGGTGTACCTTATACTTTGTGTATAAGTGGGGTGTACTTATACTTTGTGTATAGAATGCGGTTTTGGCCTTATCTTTGCTTGGTATAAGTCTTGGGGTGATTATCGATTAGTCCATTCCTGCAGGTAGACGGATTGAGCATATGCGCATTAGAGGTTGGTATACTGGTGGGGATATGAGAGATAGGAGGTTTGATGACTAGAGTTTTAGTCGTTGTTGAGTCTCTTGATTTCTTTTACGGAATTGTGAAGCTTTGGAACCTTCTATCTCTTCATAACTGTTATATGCGAGACTTCACAATGGAATCATGTTGGCACTTGACCTTTTTAGGTAGTCCACGGATATATGTATTTCATTCATATTTGACTATTATATTATTGATTGACTCGTTCCGTATAGTAAGTTCGCACGTGTTGAAGTTTCACTAAGCTTCACGAACACCCCTTTTAGCGTTGGGCGGCATTCATTTGTGCCGGGTTGACGGTGGCGGTTGAGCAATTTGTTTGAGAGTTTTTGTTCAGTGGCTAGGTGAGCATCGGTGGGAGGGTCCTCGCGATCCCCGATTTTGATGTGTTGTCAAGCTACATTTTGATTTGTTGTATTTTTCCTTTTTGAAACTTTAGCCAGCAATAAATAGTTGTCATTTGTATTGATGCAGTGTTACTCTGTTTTTGTAGCCTTGCCGGCATTTACATTTATTTAGGATATGTAGTATATATATGGAGTTGATTTGCAGTTAGATGGATTGTAAAGTTTTTAAAGCATTATTATTTTTGGAAATATTATATGTAATCTTATTTTTTGTAGAAGCAGAGAAGTTTTTAAAACTGAGTAGTCCATCGGTTTAGTGATTAAATTGTTCCGGATTATAATGACTACTCGGAAGCCGATGCAGGGGCGGAGTCGTTACTTGATATTGAGATGACACCATTTGAGGCGTTATGCGGCGGGAAATATAGGACTTAGGTTCTTGGAATGAAGTAGGAGACAGAAATATCGGTTGATTTGGTGGAAAGATCGGTGGAATAAGAGTGATACAACGATACTTGAAAGTGGCGTAAGATAGATAAAAGATGTATATGTAAATGGAGTAAAGAGTAGATTTAATGTTTGAAATTGGTGATAAAAGTATTCTTGAGGATATCCCGTGGAAAGGTGTATTGAGATTCGGCAAAGAGAGGAGATTGAGTCCTGATATATGTCGGTCATGTGATTTTTGGATAAGCGTTGGTCGGTGGCATATCGTTTAGCGTTGCCTCGGGGGTGGAGAGAATTCATAATGTCCTTCCGTATAATGTCATGTTTTGGGAAGTATATCCCGAGATGAATCCAATATCTGGAGAGGACCTTACGTATGAAGAGAAACCGGTGAAAATTCTTGATCGAAAGGAAAAAGTGTTGCGAAATAAAGTTGTGGCTTTAGTAAAGGTGTTGTGGCGAAACCAACGAGTGGAGGAAGCTACGTGGGAACGAGAGGAAGATGTTAGAAATCGATATCCGCATCTTTTCGAAATAGAAGGTTAGTTGTTAAAATTTGTGCTATAATATGTGTTAGCATGTGATTTATTTTTGAGGTTGAGAAAAGTTATGATTGAATAATGTGATATAACTCATGAGTACGGAGGCAAAGAGCGACAAGACTAAGTGATGAGCAAATTTAGAGGGGCGAAATTTTGTTGTTGGAATGTGTAGATTAAAACCCGTTATACCTAAGCGATTAAATTATATTATATATATCGGTTGGTGGTGGGACCCGGAAATAGTCTAAATACTTTCGGAATAAAATTGATATACCGAGACTAGTATTAGATGAGTAGTAGTTTATGTCACGGGAAATTGTACATTTTAAATCGGTTTCATAAAATTGAAATGCGAAAAGTGGAGAAATAGCACCGAACGGAACTTAATTTTTCCCCTCTAAATATCTACTTTTTACCACCCTTATCTTATCTTCTTCGTCAAAACCCGTCCATACTCCCCGTTGTTGGCGAGATTCATCTCCCCAAAATTTTTTCTTCCATTCCTTTGTTACTCAAGAACTAAAAGTTAATTTTATAAGTACTTTTATAAGCTAAGCCTCTACTCATTAAGGTAAGAAAGCTTGAAACTTTGGTAGTATTTTCAAAGATGTTGAAAGTTTGACTTTTGTTGACTATTATGGTTTTGAACTTTGAGACTTTTTAAATGGTATAGAGGCTAAATCTAAGCTTGGATTATGTGGTTAGGAAGTGATAATAATGTCGATCTTTGGTGTTGAAATATGTTGAATGGGTTATTTGACTTTTTTAGATTGACTTTTTCCAAAATTCCTTTAAATTGTATTAGGATGTTATTGAACCTTAATATAATTATTTTGGGGGTAGAAGTGTTGATTTTGATGTTGATTGGAAGAGATTATGTTGAGGTAGTTTGTGTAAGTTGGGTAGTAGTTGGGGTTTGAATTAAAGGTTGTTTAATATGGTTTAATTAGTTGGGGAATTGATTGTAGGATTGATTAGAAATGCGTTTAGTGATAGTGTTGGGGTAGGGGTGAGGGCGACTATATGGAGAGGTTAGAGCAAGGTAAATTTTGTTGTTTATTAGTCGTTTTAAAAGCGTAATGTCGTTCCACCTAAAGTTGACAAGTTCGTAACTAGAATGTTGTTAGAAGTTGGAATTTTAAAGTGTTACTAGTTTTGGTGTTTTAATGGTATTTATTTTGAATTATGAGATGTTGAATAATAATCGAGATTTAAATGGGGAAAATTATATTTTTATGATATATCAATAATCGGGTAGTTTTGTTGGACTAGGATCCTTACCGGAGTTGTTGGATTATATTTGATCCTTATTTGATTTAATAGATATGAGAGAAAGTTATTAATCGGAAGGTAAATAATGTATATAATTGCTTTGGATAGGAGTTGAGCCCGGACCTGGCACGTGGACTACCTAGAGTTATTTTGGTTGCTTTTGCTTGAGGTGAGTACAAATCTCACGATGGGAACCTTTCATGTATATTATGGTTATATATTTGGTATGTGTTTTCCATGTGCTTATATTGGAATGTATATTGATGTTATGAGATTGTTGTAGTTGTTATGATTATACTACGATTGTTGTGTGTGATTGTGGTTGTGTGTTCTTTGTGTATTGCTTGTGGATTTGGTGTGTATTCTTTTGCAGGTTGATTTGGGTGAAATGATATATATATACATTGAGGGGGTAGCCTCGACCAGGGAGGTATGGTGTGATATGCATATGTGAGGGGTAGCCCTGTGGCGACCCGCCAGTCGGCCGCCCGAGTGAGAGTCATTAAAATCCGGAACACGAGTCACACCAAACCGATGGGCGGCTTCGATTTAAAACACAATTACCGTTTCATCCAAAAATGTGATCACCAATTAAGTTTCCCCAAATCAAAAGCGATTTTAAAATTTATGATATCCGTCGGTGATATCGAGAAACGACCAACCCATATATATACACACAGCATGTATCCCAAAATAAAGTAATGCCCGGCAAGGCTACAAAGATGATACATCTTGTATCCACGAATACAAAATGACAACATCAAGCCAAAGGCTAAAGTCTCGAAAGGAAAATGCAATCAAAAAGCGATTGACAACACATCAAAAATCGGTGTGAGGATCACAAAACTCTCAAACAACCTCTTGGCTCAAGCGCACTTTGTCAACTGGCACAAATGAAATGCCTTGATGCGAAAGGGGTGTAGGCAGCGAGCTTAGTGAAACTTAACGAGTGAACTTACCGTGCAGACGAGTCAATCCAATAAATATGATAGTCAAATATGAATAAAATACATATATCGAGGACTACCTAAAAGATCATGTATAATTAAATCTCAGACATAATACATGAAGATATAATAGAAAGGTTTGACACACAATTCGAGGAAAAGAAATCAATAGACTCGACAACGTGACTAAAACTCTAGCAATGAGCCTCTGTCTGTATCCCTTTGATGCCCATCCTGTCATATATACTCAATCCGTCTACTGCCGAGGAATGGACTAATCAATAATCACCCCTTATACACAAAGTATAAGGCACACACGCACTTATACACAAGTATAAAGACACATCCATATTCATCTGTTAGAAATGCAATTGTAGCTCTTGCTCTGTAAGTATAAGGCACCCGTATATACGCTAAGTATAAGGCAAACTCTTATACACTAAGTATAAGGCACACCGCCTCACTAAGTATAAGGCACATATCGTCGCACTTATCCTACAAGGAAGGAGAGTCACTGACACAATCATCCCGACATAGGTGAGAATCCATAGATACTGGAGTCATACATAACTCACAACCATCGCCTCTCGATAACGAAATTTACTCTACTCCCCGAACAATATCCAAAAACTGCAAGCTAAAACATCTCACAATGGTAAAGTCAAACACAATAAGCCGACAGGCCACGGAATCATAAGTGCCGACAGGCCACAAAATCGAAATATAAGTAAAGTAACACCGAGTGGAATAAATGTCGCCTCTGGCAGCTCTGCTTCAAAACCTTCGCGAAAGACAATCAAGGTAGCGCCCTTTTTCCACGATCAGCGCCTAAAGCAACACCCGAAAGTATAATCAAGACCTCTTACTATACGGCGTTCTAGAAGATACATAACCCGACTCTTAGGGGATTAAGATGGTAGATGAGGCGGTGAATTAGCGTAGGAAGTCCTCGGCAGTCATCCTGTATCTTTTCCTCTTGTTATGTTTATAGAACTTTTATATTGTACATTGAGAATGCAATATGATGTATTGTGGAGACTATGTTGTTATGTGTTTGTTGGTTGTATTATTCGAGGTTGGTGTATGTTTTATGTGTTATTGATGTGTTTTTTAAGAGATATGTTGTTAGATTTACCACGATGCACTAAGAAGTATTATATTTGGTAATCTCGAATGCGATTATTTTTGGTTGTTATCCATCGATTAGTGATCGATATGCAGGTTGTTGATAATCTTAACACCTCGGGCGGTGGGCTTTGCAGGGGTGGAGTAAGATTCATATACATACATAGCTATGATTTTGCGGCGGTCAATCAACTCCTCAGTTGTGCAAGCGTGGCCTAATATTCAAGCTTGCAAGCTATTACGATCTAAGAGAATTGATCATAAATTACTATGTTGGTCATCAAATGCTGTCCCCAGACTATTGACATCGACCAAGGTGAATGGCTACCTTATATTTCTAGACTTGAATACGTTCTCTTGTCAATACTTGGGTTTTCCTCTAGAAATTATATGGTAACTTGATGGACTTCATTTTTTACTCAATGAGGAAACAACGAGGTTATATGTAAAATTAGGAAAACATATAAACACGTAGCCATAGTGAACAAACAAGTGATATATAAGCCGTAATATTTAATTGTTCACATATGAATAGATGTGCTAGCTCCCATTGAATCCAACACCACTGGTACATTTGTCTAGGACCAATGTTAGCTGCATATTTAATATGCTTTTCTTGAGGCATTGGTTTGGTAAAGGGGTAGGTTGTAATATAATTGACCATTATAATTATTATATCGGTTATGCATGGGATCTAGTAATATGGTATTACGATGTGCGTGAGTTCCATTTTAGTAACTTTACAATTTACTATTTATTGAACACTTAGTTTGAAGTAATCTCGTTTAACTAAAACTAGTAAAATGAATTGTTCTGACTTGATTGTCACTTGACATGCATAATTATGGGTCGAAAATAATTACGATTTCCAGCGGTATGCTGTCCTGAAGTTAGTCAAGGATATAAGTCATTGAATGATACACCAGAATTGATAAGAGTATGGGGAGGACCATATAAATACTATCAAGTTCTGAATTAAGTATCATCGACATGAGTAATCCAAAGAATGAGACATCATTCTGATCTTAAAGGCGTACTTGCTAAGATACGTAAGTAAAGAATTGTGTTTAATGAAGTTAAAACACAATGGATGAAATCTTTCAATTTTGTATACCAACGTAATTTTCATTCTACCTTAAATATGTGCTAATTTGAGTGATACAGTAAGGATTGTGTTTTATGTAGTTGAAACACGATAGATATAATAAATTCACGTATTGGAAACTTATTGCCTTATACTTTAAATTTATTCATACTCAACTGTGAGACATCTCAAAAGTTATGTTTGAAAAACAAACTTTGAAAAGTCTCGAATAGACAAGTTAATATTATGTCACTGAAGTAGACATAATTGTACACGGGGCAAATGTTGAGATTATGTTATCATGTACATCCTTTGGAAGACAAGCGATATTTATTTCCATCTACTATAGAATTATAATTTATTGTATGCTTATAGTATCTTGTTATGGAGTATAAAAAGGAGTGGAATTAAATATATGACTTGAATGTATTCAAGTGGCTCGCCCAGGAGACACCCGATCCCGATGTTACAACCTCCGGTTATATCGAAATGTTGTGGCAATTTAGGTACTTAAATCGATAGAAAGAGACATGATGTTATGAAGAAGTCATACTCCAACAGATGACTTGAGGTAATCTAAGTGAAATAGAATTGGAATACTGCAATTAGAATATAACTACGTCTCTATTTACCTTCTAGATGGTGATTTATCGAGTAAGAAACGTAATTCTATTAAATGAACATATAGTCATAAATGAATCAAATATTTGGTCTCGATCAAGTTGAATGTATTCATTAATTGACTATGCACATATCAATTTTAAATTTTTCCTTATTATCCACGTGTTGCAACATGTGTGTTTAAGTGAGTAATCCAAAGAATGTTCCTGAGTAATGATCAGTGATGATGCATACTTGACATTGTTATTGGAAGCTTACATCTCAAACGAGAACAAGAAGGAAAAACGATTATATTATCAGTATCCAAGTTGCAAACTTGAGATAGAGTATAATGGAGTTAGAATCTTCATCTTGATATTTTGATTGAAATCAAAAGAGGTCAAAGTGAAGATGAACCTTGAGTTTCTCAAAGGTTAGTGGGAGCACAACTACATAAATGTTTTACATGTTTAAGTACTAAAAGAATCTTCATACAACCTTGAAAGGTATGGTACTGAATTGATTCTTGTACATCTATAAGCCCAATTACATATATCTGACATATGCTATATTAGTCACGAGAAATATAAGCTTAAATGACATTTGCTTGTTAAGCTATAATGAGTCATGAAGCTTGAGGTGAATAAAATGCATTGATAGATTAAATTATATGATAGAGATTCTCTTATTGACAAGACAACTCTCTCCTATTAGAGTCCGTTCCGCAATTAAGGACCTCGCGTGATTGAAGTGGTTGGACTCTATTACATGGTAATTTGACCATACATAATGTCGATTCACCATATACCATGTCGGAATAAATAATGTTGGACATCACGACCATGACATAACACAATTCCCATAATATGAATTGTGGAGTTTTACTAAAGGTATTTCTTATTTGATGCAGGGAATGCGGCTTTGTGTCGTAAATTTAGAGAATAGAGATAAATATAGTTCCATGGAATGGATCACCTATTGATGCTTCACCTAGAGGCGAATGTGAGGAGAATAGTGTCATGGATAGCTGTCCCATATGGAACACTATGTAAGTAACTTATTAATGGGGTTGAGTCACAGCATACTCGGAGGTAAAGTGAAGAATCTTGAACTTAGTATTATAAGATTATTAACGACCCCTTGAGAATTCATTAAGCCAGTGAAAGAATCATTATAATCCACGAACACCGAGTCACCATCTTGATGGGCGACTTCGGTTTAAGGCTTCACGCGTTTTATCCAAACTTTGATTTCACAATTAAAATTCTAGAAAAAAAACGATTTTTAAATTTATAATAATCCATCGAGGGTGATATCCCCAACCAGCCAACTCCATATATATGCAACATATCTCAAAAAAGCGATAATGCCGGCTTAGAGCTGGCGAAATAAATACCGTATCCACGAATACAAAATAATTGCCGACAAGGCTAAAATGCGAAAATGAAATACAACAATCAAAAAGCGGTTGGCTTACAACGGAAACGAGAATTTGGCGGATCCTCGGCCACCGTGCTCCTTGGCTACTCGGAAAATAAACTCTCAAACTGACCTCGACTCAAGCGCCGCTGTCGACTTGGCACAAATGAAATGCAGCCCGGCGAATAGGGGTATAAGGCGAAGCTTAGTGAAAACTTAACACGGGGTGAAACTTAAGGCATACGAAATGGGAGCCAGGTCGATGGATATAGTAGTCCAAATAGAATATAAATATGTATATATAGAACTACCCTAATAAAGGCCATATCATAAAATTCCAAAAGAAGGTCTGGGCATAACATGTCCAAGATATAATACAAAGAGTCTCAATAAGGCATACAATCACTGAATAAAATCACGAGACTCGTGAGCGACTATAAGCGTAATAATCCGTAACGTACTAATATTATTGAAATAGTATACTAGTTGCTCGGTGGAGTATTTCGAGGAGAAAAAAAATTCGAAATTGAATAGTCGAAAATACGGTAGTCGGTCGGTTGGTAGTATATTTGAATTTAGAATTTTAAAGTTATGTCAATGGAAATGATATTATTTGGGTGGTAATATAATTTGAGTATATAAATCAATGTTAATGTTTGGAAGTTGATTGTCGAGATAAGTTAAAACGAGAAGTATCGATTGAATTAAACGATCGGGTTTCACACACAAATTAGGCCAGGCAACCGTTTAAGCCCCGAAAACAGCAGCTGAAAAGACAAAATCCATTTTCCCCTCCAGAGAAGTTGGCCGACGTGAATCTCCTTCCCCCCTTTGATTTTCTTTCTTCGATTTCTCCTCTCCGTTTCATAGCTTTCGACCTCAAATTTAAAGGAGGATTTTCCCTCATCGTCCTCGTCGTTTCAAAGGTAAAAAAAGGTTCGATCTTGTTGAGTATTTTGTTAGATCTCCCGAGTTGAATTTTTGTTGACTTTTTGGATTTTGAATTTTATTGCTCCAATTGATTCTTGGGTTCTAAATTAGTTATTCTTGAGTTGAAATATAGAGCGACAATGTGGAATTTCGGGCGTTTTAAGGGCCATTGACTTTTTGGAATTTTGGGTTGGCTTCGATTTTTTTATGAGATATTGAATATAATTATTAATTTTAGGCTTAGATTATGATATAAGAGTTGATGATAATCGATATTTGGGGTTGAAATATTGTTATGGTTGAGTTCACTTTCAGTGATTTTGGAGTTGACTTTCTCTAAGAATGTGGTTAATAGTATAAATATGTTATTGGGCCGTTATTTTGATTTTGAGGTGAAATTATGAGTATTAGGTTGTTGGAAGAATATATGTTGAAATTAGTTTTATTAGATTGTGAGTAGTAAACGGGCTTCGGGATTTGAGGTTATTAGAAATGGGTTTGATTAGTTGGAAAAGTTGATATTTTGGGTTGATTGAAATTGGTTGATAATGTTGGGTATTTTGGTTAAGGTGTTGATCGATTATGGGATTTGGTCGAGATAGTTGAATTCGCCATTTTAATAGTCTTTGAAACATAATTAGCAATCTATACTTAAGTTGTCAATTTGTAACACTAAAATGGGTTGAAAAGTCGAGGAAATTTAATTAAAGATAAGGGTTTAAATTATTTAGTAGTAATTGTAATTTGGTGTTTTGATTAGGCAGTGTGGGAAAGGCACTTGGATCGTCGAGGCAGGGCGTTTCTTATTGCGAACCAAGGTGAGTACTTATCTCAGCGTGTATTCTTGTATGTACTTACTTTAAATGAATTGTACGTGTCGCTTGTAGTATAATTATGTGTGTAAATATGGCGTCACGTGTCCTTGTAATATAATAATTATGTGTGAAGAATGGTGTACACATCACAGTGGTATGATTATGTGAGAATGGTATACATGTAATGGTTGTACGATTATGTGTGAGCCATAATATGATTATGTGACTCTATTCTGCAGCATTGAAGATTGGCTTGAGGTAAGTGATGGCTTGAACTCCCCACTTATATTACTGTTATATTTATGTGGCCTTGTCGGCACTTTTGGTATTTATGTGGCCTTGTCGGCGGTTGTGATTGATTTAGATTATTTTAGCCAGGTATTGCTTTAATATTATTGGGAGTAAGTAGTTGGTTATTGAGAGGTGTTGGTTGGAGTTATGTATGACATTGAGGTGACTTGAGTAATTGGATATGACCCCGTAGTTGGGATGATTAGGAGGTAGGTGACTCTCTCCTTCCTTGCTTGAGGATATGTGGCCTTCTCGTATATACTTAGTGTATAAAGTGCGGTTTGCCTTATACACTATGTGTACTAAGTGCGGTGTACATATACTATGTATAGTACGCGGTTTGCCTTATACTTAGTGTATAAGTGCGGTGTGCCTTATATTATGTGTATAAGTGCGGTTTGCCTTATACTATGTGTATAAGTGCGGTTTGCCTTATACTTTGTGTATAAGTGCGGTTTGCCTTATACTTTGTGTATAAGTGCGGTTTGGCCTTATACTGCGGTATAAGTGCGGTGTGATTATCGATTGGTCCATTCCTGCAGGTAGACGGATTGAGCATATGCGCATTAGAGGTTGGTATGGTTGTGGGGATATGAGAGATAGATGGTTTGATGACTAGAGTTATAGTCGTTGTTGAGTCTATTGAGTTCTTTCTGGGTGATTGTGTGCTTTACTGGAACTTTCTATCATATCTTCATATATTGTGTCGGAGACTTTCTTTGGAATTATGTGGTATGGCCTTGTTAGGTAGTCTTGGGTATATGCATATTTATTCATATTTGACTACGATATCTATTCACAATCTCGTTGTTGTCATCGACAATAATACTTTGATGGTTATCTTCGTTTGAGAATTTAAGCGCTGTCGGAAGCTATTTTTGTATTCAGGATACGGTATTTACTCTCAGTTGTAGCCTTGCCGGCATTACTGTCTTTTTGTAGATATGTTATATATATATTAAGTGGTTAATGGATGAGATACCTTTTGAATGAGAACATTAGGTACAGAAATTATAAACCGAAGTTTATGCTAATCTGTCGATGATGTTGATGATATTTTATATATGGTGGAAAACTGGATTCAAATGTGTTAGAATATAAGTTCTGATCTAACCACGACGCTGATACCATTGAGGTAAATAAGTTCCGTATACTAAATGGAGAATTTGGGGAAGATAATTCTGTACTTAGGTTATCTTGATTTAAGACATATATTGCTCGGAGTTTTTATTAACAAATCAAGCGATTGGAGGGTCTTATGAGAACATTTGGAGTAATAAGCTAGGAGATGTATGACTATATTCGAGGAGTAGCACTTTAGGTGAACTAAAGATAAGTAGTTGAGTGGTGTATGCTTGAGTGATGAGATGTTGAGACATATGTTTGAGTTGTCGGGTGTTGAGTTGGATATTATATCGGAAATTAACTATACTTACGAAAGATAACCAATAGAAAGATATCTCCGGTGACTAAGGCGTACTGTGAGGAAGTTGTTGACGTGGTGTGGGTTTATCGGTGTTAGTCGGAAATCATCAGGTAAGATTTAATTCGTGGTGAGTAGCATTGAAATATAACTTTTGGGGTATATAGTCTTTAATAGGTGAGGGATTTAAATTATTCTTATTTGTACGATAAGGTAGGTTAACCACGTGGCATTTATTTTTGCTTCGAAACTTTTAGGCGACTCCTATTTTCCCTATGGATGGGCGTTTTATGCCTAGGTTGTTGCGGGATGACATGATGCGTTGGCAGTAGGCTAGCGTACCGAATGGCGATGGTGGCTTGAAGACCTCAACAGTCATACTTTTTATTCTTTTTGGAGTTTTGTTGTATGTAATAATTATTGTTGCCTCGTATTTAGCTAAACAGTAGTTTGATATTATGCGTATATTACTTTTCGATTTGTTGCTTATTGTTGGTTGAGATTGCTTTAGATGGGCCGAGTTGTATTGTTTTATTTATGATGTTAAATAAAGTGGATTTTTAATCGTTATCCATCGTTGGTGACTCTTTGATTATCTGAGGTTGATGACAGTCGACAGGGAGGCCCACAGGCAGTCGTTCTGATTTGTAATACCCGACCCCTTGAAATATGTGTGTGTGTGTGTGTTTGTGTGTGATATGTTTGATAAGATTTGATTGGTACTACTCATACCGTTAAGATGCATGCACTTTTAGGAAGCTAAATCCCTATAAGAACTCCATTGTTAGCGTGCTTGACACAGGGGCCAATTCTAGGATGGGTGACCCTGGGAGGAAGTTTCTCGGTGAGCATGTGAGTGAGGACCACGTCTTCGGAAAGACCGATGGTGGTTTTACGAGGCCGGTCAATCCAAATCTAATAACGTACCTACCCGGTGAGCGGGGCGTTACAAATGGTATCGAGCAAAGCGAGTCCGAATTGTGGGATCTAAATGCGATGCGGTATAGCTGCGGGACTTTTCTTGAGGCAGTAGGGCCACCTCTAGAATCTCACACGGATTAGTGCAGGTCTGGATGTGTTTGTGACTCCACGGGGCGTTGAGTATTTAAGTGGGGAGGTTGCTTAATGCAGGAGCCGCAAAAATGTGTATGTGTGTGTGTGTGTGTGTGTGGTGTGTGATATGTTCGATAAGATTTGATTGGTACTACTCGTACCGTCAAGATGCATCTTCTTTTGGAGAAGCTCATCTATAAGAACTCCATTGATAGTAGGTGCTTGACACGGGGTAATTCTAGGATGGGTGACCAGCTGAAGTTTTTACTGGGTGAGCACGTGAGTGAGGACAAAGCGTCTTTGGAAAGACCCGTGGTGGTTTGTGAGGCCGGTCAATCAAATCTAATATGCCAGGCCGGTGAGCCGGGGAGCCGGGCCCAACTCTAGTCATCAAACCATGCATCCTACCGTATCTCCTCGAAGTATACCAACTTCTAATGTATGCTCCAATCCGTCTACTGAGGAATGGACGATCATTAATAAACACCGCTCTTATACCGTAGTATAAGGCCAACACCAACAATGCACACACATCAGAAGGGGTCATAGATAATCATCGCTCTTATGCCGAGTATAAGGCGAGCCGCACCCTCTCTCTGCAGTAGTATAAGGCCAAACCCACTTATACCGTAGTATAAAGCGATAGCGTCAGCAATATCACTGAGGAAGGAGAATCCTTTAACCACAATCATCCCAACTATAGGGTCATATCGTAATACTCAAGTCACCTGAAGTCATGCATAACTCCAACCTTGACACCTCCAATGACTAACTACTCTATTCCCAAACAATATCAAAGCACCACTGACTAAAAGCGTCTCGAGAATCAAAATCAATCGGAACACGCCGGCAAGGTACGAAATACAAAGTGAAGGCCGAGGGGAACACAAAAATGAGAGCTAGGCCACGAGAACACAAGAAGCGTGGGGTGAGGAGTTCAAGCTGTTACTTACCTCGAGCAAATCTTGGCATACGCAATCTGATCACATAATCATAATAAGTAAGGCCTTGAATGAATCACACATAATCATACAACTACTTGAAGGCATGTATACTATTCTCACATAATCATACCACAATGACATGTTTTACACAATTTAAAATGAGGAAGTGCGTAATGTAGCATCCGTGAGAATATGTACTACTCTGCTTAGCTACCACAAAATCTCAATCACAATCACGATGCTTGCCCACTCACGATAAAGCGCCTAACAAAAATACCGGAAAGTACAATCAAAACCTACTACTATACTTACGTTCTAGAAGATACATTACCAACTCTAAGTGGAACGATTGCTAAATGGTCTAAAACGACGAATAAGACAACGAAATAACAACCGTCGGACCACGACGATCGCCCCCATACAAAATTTCCACCTTATCACTTTAACATTTCAAATCAACTTATAAGTCATCTTATTTAACCCTCAGATCTATAAATAACAACCTACACTCAAAATCTCAATTACTACTCAATTTTACCAATCACGCTTTCTGTCCCCAACTCCTACAATAGATTATAAATCACAATTTTAACTTCTGACAACTACAATAAGGTCTAATCTAACTCCTACACACATTTAAAAGTCTTATAAAAAGTCAAACATCAAAAGTCAACTAACACTTTAGGAAAATCAACTATCACCATAAACTTCAAACAACATCTTAACTAAACTGAATTAACTACTTATATTCATCATACTACCCATAACAAACTTAGAAACACAATTAAATTGAATTTTAGCAAAAGAAAGTCAACTATGTCAAAACCAAGAAATATCCCAAAATATTTGAACTTTCTTACCTTAATTCAAAGAAGATGATGAGGGAAGATATTCAACCAATGATCTTTGAGTTTGAGCCCTGTCGAAGAGAAATGGAAGAAAATTTTTTCTTGTTTGTGTGTTGCCAAGGGTTTCAGGCCAAACCTCGAAGAAGAAGAAGGAAATTTTTTTTTGTTTGAGATGATGTCTTGAATAAGGATGAGAAGATATTTAAGAATAGCTTGAGTCAGATTCGGTTCAGGTTAATTTCTTAACTTTCCGTACTTAAATCTCCATGAAACCGATTCCAAATGTGGAAATTTCCATGACATAAACTATTACTCATATAATACTAGTCTTGGTACATCGATTTTTATTCGAAATTATTTATACTATCTCGGGTCCATACACCGGCCAGAAAATTTATTTATTTATTTATTTTTTTTAACGTAACGGGTTATCACGGATTACCCAGATCAACTTGTATTGTTGATAATGTTATTAGAGAATATGCATTTAATAATATAGATGTGTTTTAAGCATACCTTTGATTGAGTTGTAAACACGCCCGATAAGTAACCAGTGGCTAAGCGCCCTGAAAACTGAGAATAGTCACTAGAAATACCAAAGCGAGGTCTTGTCCTTGTGCAGCTTAACTAGTGGGTATTTGAGAGGAAAGTGGACCAGATGGTAGCTTATCTACAGTTTCAAAGCAAAGCTTGTGGCAAAAGGCCAAAACTTCGTTTGCACATAGCTATGTATGACATAGGGATAATCTTAACCATCATTCCATGGTTGAGAGGCAAACAGAGATGGATGTAAAAGTCTACTTGCAATTAGTATTACGGGTTATGATATGATTGTGATCATTATTCGACTTTACATGTCTTAAAGACGAAGAGTTTGTCTGACTTAAAAATTCACATGTGGACATGAAACCATCTCGAGGAGTTGATATATTCTTACATGATTAACTTCGAGATTTGATTTCCACCTTGAGATTGAAGAAGCGAGCGATGCAAAGGTTCGGTGGGAGCAAGTTCATCACTTTCTAGAATAAGTTGAGCGATTGATTGACAGTAATTCTTGTTTACAAATGTAATTGTAAACTACATTATATGAATGTATAATTCATTCATATAGTCACTATTATTTTACGGTTAATTCGAGAAGTAATAAATCTAAGGCAAATGCGTGTTGGAAATCGAGGAGTATCTTGATTTCTATAATTATCTTGGTTAAAACAATTGTTGTAATAATTCATTAACTAGTTTTAGTTAAAATGAGATTACTCAAACTAACTATTCAATAAAATAGTAATTATAAATTACTAAAAATGGAACTCACGATAATATGGGGGTTATGCGATTACTAGATCTGAGCATAGCCGATATAATAATCATAATGGTCAATTATATTATTATACGGCTAATATTATTTGAGCCGAAGGTCGCTCGCATCTGATGACATTGAGTTATATTAATTGTATGGAATAAATTCGAGATTGTTATTAAATTGGGAGTTGATTGAAATCAATAAGATACCCGATCGAGTTTTACATTAATAATGTAAAATACAAATTGGACAAAAGCGAATCAATTAAATTGCTATTTCAATTGGCGGTTTAACGAGGAAACTTATTACTAACTTGTTAAGTTACTTACTGGATTTAGTAATAGGATTAATTAACGACTTAAGGAGTTAACTATTTATCAAGCAGTCGAAACTATTCATTTGAAACCAAAATAGACTATATATAAGGAAAAGATGGAAATGAAGCCTTAGAATTTCGTCTTCTGCCTCTGAACTCCCCCCTCGTCCACTTTGGTTTTGAGTCAAATTATTTTCCAATTGCTCATAGATTCTAGCATTTGATGACCATCATAGTGGATTGGATCGTGGAAGCTTGAAACTTGATCGATCTTATAAATTTATCGGTTTATAACTTGAATTTGGATTGACATTTGCCAAAATCATAGAAGATATGTATATCTGTGTCCTATGATATTTTCTTAGAGCTAGAAGTTTAATGAATTCTTGAACTGTGTATAACTACTTATGTTATATGAGTTGTGTAGCTTTGACTATGTCCAGCGTGCGCATAAGCATGGATTATAACTGACATATGTTGGGTGACCGCGATAGTATAGCATTGGCGTTGATATATTATAAAATATTTATCCATCCTTGATATACAAGGTATAGATCTTAGGCCTCAAAGGAGTTTGTGACTGATTGGTTTATGGGGACGCCATAGTACACGATTGATTCGACTCGAGTAAAAGAAAGTCATAGGTGTTTAAAGCGATACACTGCATGAATTTAACTTTATGCTTGAAGTGCGGATAAAGGAATTGTAAAGTAATGGATCAAGGGCAAGTCTCTTGCAGTGATGGAAATCGAGGTATTTTGATTTCTATAATTATGCCCGTTGCGACAGAATTGTTGTAATAATTCATTTACTAGTCTTAGACAATGAAAGAGATTGCTCAAACTAAGTGTTCAATAATAGTAATTGTAAATTACTAAAATGGAACTCATGATATGCTCCGGGGTTATGTCGGATTGCTAGATCCCATTACATAACCAATATAATAATCACGGTCAATTATATTGTTATTATCACGGCAAAATATTTATCACATTCCTGAAAGGAATTCGCGCCTGTCACGATAATGTTGAGTTGCATATTCCGTATATGGAATTAAATAGAAGATTGTTAAATTGGAAGTTGATTGAAATCAACGAGATACCCAATCGATAGTTTTACATTGATAATATGAAATACAAATTGGACAAAAACAATCAATTAAATGGTTATTTATTGGGCGGTTTAACGAGAGAAGCTTATTTAACTTGTTAAAATTGCTAGATTTAGTAATAAGTTAGTTAACGTGTAACGACCGCTTGGTCGGCATGCAGTGAGAATGGTTAAAATCCGAACACGAGTCACCAAAACCGATAAAGCGACTCGGTTTAAAAACACAATTCGTTTCATCCAAAAATGTTGATCACCAATTAAGTTTCCAAATCAAAGCAGTTTTAAAATTTATAATCTATCGGTGATATCGAAGCAGCAAAACCATATACTTATATACCTGACATATCCCAAAATAAAGTAATGCAGAGGCAAGGCTACAATGAATGATAAATGTATCAGAATACAAAATGACAACATCGACAAGGCTAAAGTTTCAAAAGGAAAATACAACAATCAAAGCAGTTGAAAACATCAAAATCGGTATTTGTGTGAGGATCTCTGCCACCCGTGCTCACACAGCCACTTTCGGAACAAAACTCTCAAGCTTGACCTCTTGGCTCAGCTGCCCGCTTTGTCAACTTTGGAACAAATGAAATGCCGCTGTGATGCGAAAGGGTGTGGCGAGGCAGTGAAGCTAACAGCACAGGGGTAAACTTATCATGCGGAGCAGGTCAATCGATAATATAATAGTCAAATATGAATAAAATACATATATCTAGGACTACCTAAAAGGTCATCTGACATAATTCCGTAGGAAAAACTTCGAGACATAATACATGAAGATATAATAGAAGGTCTGCAATGGCCTTGTGATTCGAGAAAGAAATCAATAGACTCAGCAACGACTAAAACTCTAGTCATCGAGCCTCACATCTCACCATGCTCTCCCGCGATTATACCATCCTACAATGCGCATATACTCAATCCGTCTACACAAACGAAATGGACTGTCAGTAATCACCCAGCTTGCCACATGATATAAGGCCAAAACAGCTTATACACAAAGTATAAGGCACGTACTTATACAAAAGTATAAGGCACGCTCGCATTCATACGCTAGAGTCACAGGCACACCGCTTATACACTAAGTATAGGCACACCGCTCTCTGTTAAGTATGAGGCACGTCGCACTTATACACTAGTATAAGGCACTATCGTCGCATATCACCCAAGGAAGGAGGAGTCACCCCAACCATAATCATCCCAGCATAGGTCAAATCACGATCACTGGAGTCGCCGAGTAAATGCATGGCTTCTGGCTTACGTCGCCTCACGGTAACCGACTCACTACCTCCCAGATAATATCGAGAAACCTTGCGGCTAAAACATCTCTATTCGTAAGTCAAACCGCGATAAGCAGAGCAAGGCCACATAAATCATAAGTGCCGACAAGGCCCACGAAATCATAAGTCTTGAGCAAGGCCACAAAAATCGAGAAATATAAGTTGGGAGTTCGAGCCATTCTTACCTCGAAACTGTCTTGGCGCCACAGAATATAATCCACATAATCATATAACAATTACATGTATATGTTCTCACATAATCATATCATAATAACATGTTCACACAATTTAAAGTAAGAATGCGGCGTAAAGTAACACCGTGAGATAAATTTCCAACACCAATGGCCCCACCCATGAGCCAGCGAAAAACAATCAAGGTAGCGCCGCTTTTTCCCGATCAGCGCCTAAACAACACCCATAAGAAACAATCCAAGACCTACTACTATACCGGCTTTCTAGAAGATACATAACCAACTCTTAGGGAACTATCTTTCATGATCTAACATGGCGGATAAGCTTGTCGAATTATAATCCCGGCCAGATATGACAATCGATTCCCGCTTTAAATTCCATCTTATCACTTTCTCGTTACAAATGGAAGCTTATAAGTTATTCTAGTTAATCACTTGAGTCTATAATTAACAATCTATACTCCGAAATATCAATTATAACTACGACTTGGAATTAACACTTTGTCGACATAACTCAGCTTTGTCGATTTTAAATGCAATTCAATATGCAATAAGCATAATAAGGTCCCAACATAACCTCCTACATTTAAAGTCTTAGAAAATATCAACCCAAAAGTCAACGAAAACCTAAAGTCAACTTGACCGTAACATCCTCCAAATGACCTACAAATCATGAATTAATCACTTATATACGTCATGAGAACCGCTAACCAACTAAGATTCATCATAAAAATTGAATTATGAAAAATTCAACTAAAAGTCGACCATGTCAAAACCCAAGAAATATCTCAGACTTGAACTTTAAAGTACCTTAACAAAGAGAAGAATGATGGGGAGAAGCGACTAAAGCGATGCTTGAGTTTGAGGCGTTCAATCGAAATGGAAAATGAAATTTTTTTAAGGGGAGGGCTTAATCTCGGCCCTATGAGGAAAAGGAAAGAAGATGAACTCAAAAATGATGATGTGGAAGATAAACGACTAGATATTTAAAAAAAACTCGAGGAGTCTAGTTAGGTTTCGGTTAATTCTCCGCTTATCGTACTTAAATCTCCACACGAACCCGATTCACAAGACAAAATATTCCATGGAAAAAACTACTACTAAATTATAAATGAAATTACCGGCTAAAAAATTTACGAAATAATATTATCGCCGAGAGATTATTTATACTATCCACGGGTCCACATGACGAAAATTTAAATTTTTTTATTTTTTCGTAACGGGTTATTACATAGCGACTTACTTGAATTGGCTATTTATCAAGCAGTCAAGCTAAATGGCTCGAAACTAAAAGGACTATATAAAGAAAGAGAGATAGGCGAAAAACCTAAATTTTCATTTAAATCCTCTTCCCCGAGAAAAGCTTCGCCCATACTCTCCTCTCATCTACAGCATTTGAGTCAAGTTTTGAAGTATCTTTTATAACAAAAGGGATGAATGAAGTATCACAATCAAAGAAGGCAGATATTGGTTTGTTCTGTAAATCAAATACTACTCTTTCTTCCTAAATTTTAAGGCCAATTTATGTTTGTACAAATTTTTAGGAAATTTTGAATTCATCTCACATCTCAATATTTTGTTCCAATTTATTACTCATGTAAAAGTTAGAATGAGAACCAATATCAAGATTTTCAAAAAAGAAAAGACTCCCTTTTGTAATGGATAATCCGTAACCGCTACTTGTCGAGTCTTGCTTGGGTAGAACCGGGCTAACCTTTGATAGCACAAACCACGTCGGCCGGAGTAAACGCTAGAAGCGAAGCCTCATGTGACATGTGTTGGAAATATGAGATATTAGATCTACGTAAATATATTAGTTGAACAATTTGATTATACAATCTATTTACTTACTTACATTTAATTATATTCAAAATAATATAAGTTCAAATATATGTTTGCTTGATAGACAATTGACATATTAGGATTAACTTTCGTATTGACATTAATTTATGATGACTTACTAGGGTCATTTCATAATCTATATATTATCCTGATATTAAGATTAACATAAATTAATATATTACTCTTGTCAATTGGGCCTAAGAGGTCAGACACAACAACATGATCAAACTATAATGTGAATTATAACTTTCCAAGTTAAAATATAACTATAAGGAAATATTGGGGTGAAATTCCAATTGTGATTCCGCTTTAGCGTCTTGAGAGCGAAGGAGAGAAGGTGGAAGGAGTTCCAGAATCTTCTTTTTGGAAGAATTCTAGAATGTTCTTTTTAAAAGGTGGAAGAGTTTCACCACATCTCTTTGAAAGCCTTAAAAGTAGGGATGAGATTTTAAAATTCTAGAATGTTCTTGAGAAGCCTATATAAAGGGGGTTAAGTCGATTCAATCGCTCATTCATTATTCATCTTTTAGAGAAAAGATGAAGCAAAACCTCTCTCCCCCTCCCCTCCCCCCTCTCTTGTTCGGCCATATGGGGAAGAAAAACCCATGATTTTTCTTTATCGTATTTTTGATTTATTTACTTACATTTCTTAATGCGTCGATGGAAGGTTTGATCGATCGTTGGTATGAAGGCCCATTCTTGAAACTGACCTACTTGGTTGTTCGAGAGCCTCCTCGACATTATTCATTTGCCCAACTTGAAGGTGTAAGGTACATACGGAATCTCTAATTAAATTATTGTTTTATAATCTGCGTAGAGTTCCTAATGTCAGGATTAGATAATGCGTTATTTTTAATCCATAAAGAGCCAATAGTGACATCAAAATAAAACTTGAGTATTATAATTCGTAATTTTGTTATATAAATTATTTGTATGTGTAGATCAGAATTTATATTTTTTAAATTGCTATTTGATATTTGTTTAGTTCAATTGATATGATATATGTGATTAATTGAATTAAATATGATTAATTATTAATCAACAATTTGTGATTTTTATGTAATTAAATCATAAATATTTTTCTTGATTTTATTGAATTTGTTCGGATTTTTTTGAATTAGTTTCTGTCTCTGCAAAATAGTTGAATAGATTGATTATACAGTTAAATACGATGATCCAGATTAATTGTTAAGCTTTAATTTGTATTTTTCGTGTAATTCAATTAGAAATATTTTTTGAAATTTGATGGCATTGTGAGTCACCAAGTTGACTCGCTGAAGTTTGACTCGGTCGTAGGAGTTGACTTGAATCGACCGGGTTCGACCCGTGACAGATTTGCTCGGAAAGATCAAACAACCATCAACGTGTAATTTATGAATGCATGATAACATTTATTGATGACTACTCGAGGTTAGGTAGTAAGGCGTATTTCTTGAAGGACAAAAGCGAGGCTTTTGAGAAATTGAAGGAATTCAAAGAGATGGTGGAACGTGAGCATTTGTAGAGTAAAAATTTGTTCTTAAGAAGTATAGTATAGTGTAGTGTAGTGAGAAGGTTGATAAAATAAAAGAGTATCTTCAAAATAGAGTGTTATATTATATGGTGAGTTGTTTCGAGAAATATATTTGAGTATTATTATTGGCTAACATACCTGCGTTGATTGACCTGTATGCTTTGACCTGACCCGGATCCGACCCGATCCGCGTGTGATCAGGTCCCTGGACCTGATTGTTGGGCGGCTGGGCTGATGCGGATTTGGGCCTCTCTCTGGTCCGGTTGGCTTGGGCAATTGTTGTTTGAACCAAAGTTTCCATAGCTCACTATAATAAGTTATTAAGTCCAATTATAATTTAATTTTGAACAAAAACGTGATAATTGACTTAATTAATTATTTTGACGGATTTTGTGATCCTAAAATTGATATTATTTATTTAATTTATATTGCTTGAATATAATTAAAACAATAAATTCAATTATTAATTATATTTTTATTTTGAATAAAATTCTAAATTAAGTTAGGATAATGACTTGTTTCCTAAATGAGCTAAAATAAGTCATGACTTTATTTTATGCTTTCGATTTTAACTCAAATTGATATTTTGATATCAATTAAAATTATTACGATTCAATTTTAAGTTGAAAGAAATTATTTTCAAATTAAAATTAACTACTTTAATTATTCATTTGATTGGAGGAAGCTTTAGTGATATTGTCGAGATATAATAAATCTTGGAAACTGATGATTTAAGCACATCAAATAATTCTAATTTTATTAGAGTTAGTTTAATTAGTATTTAGAATATAATTAAACTAAGATTATAATTTAATTAAATTTCTAATATTGATTAGGAATTATAATTGAAACTATTAATTCGAATGATTCTTTTAATTAGAAACTTTGAATTATTTGGTAATTAAAGTTTTAGAGTAATATATTATCTTGAATTAAATGGTGTAAAATTAGTAAATAGTATTTTTTCGAAAATACTAATTGTTTAATATTAAATGTTAATACACTTAAAATACATTTTTAAGTGATATATTTGAATTAGATTCAAAATAAATATTTTACACCCAATGCGATTAGTGTTATTAAGTATTAGTGAATTACTAATGACATATATTTTAGATGCGTGTTGTACACATACATTTTTCTTCATCCGTACTATACGTACCTAAATTGTAATAACCCGTTATAAAAAAAAAAAAAATTTAATTTTTCGGTCGGCGGTGGGACCCGTGAATAGTAAATTTTTTCTCGATGATATTATTTCGTAAAATTTTTTTGGCAATTTCATTTTATAATTTATTAGTGTTTGCCATGGAAGAATTTTATCTACGAATCGGGTTAGGTGGAGATTTAAGAATGCGGAAAAAGCGAGTGCTTAGAAGCCAAGCGAGGACTCGATTTTTTTTATAAATATCTTATGACTTATCACTCACATCTTAAAACCAAGTCATCATCTTCATCTTGTTCCATTTTTGGCGAAATATTCACCCTCCCCACTTAAAAATTTCATTTCCATTTCTCTCTTCGATTGTCGGCCTCGAACTTCAGATCGGTTGTAGAATATTGTTCTCCCGTCGTTCTCTTCGGAGTTAAGGTAGAAATTTCAAGTCTTTCGAAGTCATTTCTTGGGTTTTGACATAGTTGACTTTTAGTTGACTTTTCATAATTGAATTTTATGATAAATCTTAGTTGATTTATGGAGTTGCATGACGTATTTGAGTGATGAATTAGAGTGATTTAGAATCGTTTGAGGACGTTATGGTCGAGTTGACTTTTGGGGTTTCAGTTGACTTTTTATGGTGATATTTTTATAAGACTTTAAATGTGTAGGAGGTTATATTGGGACCTAATTCCAGTTGTTATGATGTTAAATTGGTGATTTAAAATTGATTAAAGGGAGTTAGGTCGGAAAAGTGAAAATTTCAAGTTGAGTTATAACGGATATTTCGGAGTATAGGTTGTTAATTATGGACCTGCTGATTAATTAGAATGACTTATAAGTTGATTGTAATGAGAACGTGATAAGACGGAATTTAGCGGGGGATCGATTGGGTTGTGTCCGATGGGATTATAATTCGATAGTTTATCCGTCGTGTTAGACCGTTTAGAGATAGTTTCCCAAAGAATTGGTTATGTATCTTATAGAACGCCGGTACAGTAGTAGATCTTGGTGCTACTTTTAAGGTGTTGTTTAGGCGTTGATCGTGGAAAAGCCGATTACCACGATTGTTGTTTTTTTCGCGAAGAGGTTTCTTGTTAGCTAGCCGGGGAGTGAGTACTTATCTCACGGGTGTGTTACTTCGTACTTACTTTAAATTGTGTGAACATGTTAATTATGATTATGTGAGAATGATATGCATGTTATTATGATATGATTATGTGAGAATGATATACATGTTATTATGATATGATTATGTGAGAATGATATACATGTCATTGTGTTATGATTACGTGAAAATGATATACATGTAATTGTTATATGATTATGTGATTATATTACGTAGGCGTTGAAGATTAGCGAGGTAAGTGGCTTGAACTCCTGACTTATATTCCGATTTATGTGGCACTTGTCGACGCTTTGATTTGTGGCCTTGTCGAGCGCCTTATGATTTACGTGGCCTTGTTGGCGATAGGGATTGTGGGCGAGATGAGAGTGAAGTTTGCTACTTGCCAAGGCTTAGCGAGGGTGCCGTGGCCAGTGGGGAGGCAGGTGCATCTCGGCTGAGAGGGAGGTTCATGTTTCACGGGAGCGATTTGTTGAGCTGCTTGGAGAGTATTGCTTGGAGACCCACATGGCGGCCTTGGAGGCGGTTGCGTTGACACGGGGTTTGAGTCGGTGGAGAATGCGAGGCAGTTCGGTGATTTGTGCCGACTTCACGTGTTTATGGGTAGAGGCGAAGAGGGTCCACTAGATTCGAGGATGGATTGGCGTGCAGGAGATACGTCACGAGATCTCACGATGGGAGTTTACTGAATTTCCATGTTGTGAGGAATGGAGCCACGAAGATGGAAATGGAGTTAAGCGAGCCGAGGCTGATGGATGGGAGGAATTAGACACGAGACTTTCCTAGGTAGACCCAGCTCACAGAGTTGGAGGGGGCGGACGATGGGGGTGTCACAGGCGGAGTCGCCGGTGCTCCCGGTGATCCATTCGAGTTATGTTCTGCTCGCCTGCGGTGGGCGCTGCGAGATCCGGCGGGTCAGGAGTTGTCTTCAGGGGTCGAGGGGAGGTATGCACATTTGTTACCGTTGTGGTAAGATTGGAGCACGGTAGCGAGGATTGCGGAGAGAGGGTAAATTAACATGCTATCGATGCCGGCCGGCCAGGGACATTTGGCGAAGAGTGTCCCAGCTTCCCGGAGAGGAGCTTGGCCTGATTGACTGTCGAGCGGCCGGTTGCTCAGTCGTGGTCGATTAGGCGTGGAGGCGGGGATATGGAGGCATGGGACCTCGGAGGAGTGCAGTGGGTAGCGGCACGGCCGGGAGGCTGATCGAGCGATTCATCAGCATTGCAACGTAGGCCTTGAGATACCCAGTGGTAGCAGTACATTGACTACGTATGATATTGAGGCCGGGGTGTTGTTTGATTAGGGGCTCACAGCATTCTTTTGTTTCTCGAGTTTTATTTCTTCACTTATACATATGTGGTGTGCCTTTGCACATTCCTTGATATTATGACACATAGGAATTCGGTTGTGGTTAGATTGGTATCTGAGGCGTCTTTGATTGTTGGTGAGTCGGTTGTTGTACGTTGATTTACTTCCATTTGAGCTTTAGATTTTTGACACTTATCTTTGGGTATGGATTGGTTGGGGAAACATCATGCCGTTATTGATTGCCATCGGAAGGAGATTACTTTTGTGGGTTCGGGGAGACCAGATATCCGATTTGTGGGAGACAGAAAGATTTTGCCTTCGAGTTTTGTATCAGCACTTGAGGCTAGGAGATTGATTCGGAAAGGGTGTATTGGGTTCTTGGGATATGTGGTTGATTTGAATAGAGAGAAACAGAACCGAAGGATGTGCGGATTTGTTTAAAGAGAGTTCAAGGATGTTTTCTGAGGCTTGCAGGGGTTGCCACTGAAAGGGAGAGTCGGGTTGCTGGTGAGGTTATTCACTGAGTACGGCACCAATTTCTCTTCCACCGTACAGGATGGCTCCGGCCAGTGCGAGTGCCGGACTCAGTTACAGGAGATTGTTGGACAAGGGATTCATCAGACCGAGTGTATCTCCGTGGGGTGCACCAGTGTTGTTTGTGAAAAAGAAGGATGGTTCGGTAGGGGGTACTGCGTGACTATAGGCGTGAATAAGTGACTAGTAAGAACCAAAACCCATTTCAGGTGTGATTTGTTTGATCGGTGAGAAGGATGCCAAATTTCTCGAAGATTGATTTGCTGATGCAGTTATCATCGGTTGAGATCAAGGGAGAAATTCAATCGGCTTTCGATCTCGTTATGGACATTATGAGTTTATAGTGATGCCATTTGAATTGACAAAATGCACCGGAAGCCTTTATGAATTTGATGAACCGGGTGTTTCGGGGAGTATACGGATGAGTTTGTGGTGGTATTCATTAATGATATTACATTATATTCTAGAGGGAGGAGGAACATGAGAGGCATTTGCGGTGTGTTAGGAGACCTTGAGACAACACCAATTGTATACCAAGTTTTTCCAAATGTGAGTTAGTTGGCGAAAGTGCAATTCTGGGTCGTATTATTTCCGGCGAGGGTATTTTGTTGATCACGGAGGTGGAGGTTGTGAACAATTGGGGCGTCCCCACGAAGTGTGGCGAGGTTAGGAGTTTCTTGGGTGTTGGTTCTACGGGAGATTAAATCGAGATTCTTTTCCTTGATTGCGGCGCCATTGATTTGACGAGAAAAGGGGTTCCGTTTATTTGGGATGATGATTGTGAGGGCTGGCAGATCTGAGGAGATTGACTTCGGCTCAGTGTTGGCGATGCAGAGTAAGTTACACGAGGGCTACGTGATTTATAGTGATGCTTATCGAGGGGATTGGGGTGTTCGATGCGAGAATGGGAAGGTGTTGCCTAATATTCCCACGGCTTGATTGAGAAATCACGAGGAAAAGAGCTATCCGACCCGTGATTTTGGCAATTTAGTGGCGATAGTCGTTCGCGTTGAAGTTGTGGAGAATCTTAAATTTCAGCCAGCGAGATGAGAAGCTGGCA
>JADFUC010001504.1:0-87156 GCA_019722365.1 Lithospermum erythrorhizon | reverse complement strand
GATCTATGGCACCGCATGCACGGTTCCCAAGCAGAGTTGAAACGAGCCGAACACGCAGCTTGTAGGAGTTACCGAGAAGTGGCTTATCGTAATCGAAGTTATTCTCCTTGGGTGCTCCAAATTGTGAAGAAGAAGGATGGAACGATGAGGCTTTGTAACATTACCGCAATTGAACAAGCGTGACTATTAAAAAAGGGTACCCGCTAGTTATGATTGATGACCTTTCATCAACCGGATGCAAAGGTCTTTTTAAAAATTGATTTGAGATCTGGATATCACCAATTGAGGATTAAAGAAGATGTTATATCAAAATCGGCCTTTCGAACAAGATACGGGCACTATGAGTTCTTGGTGATTCCGTTTGGTTTGACAAATGCCCCTAACAAAATTTTCATGTAACTGGCGAACCATGTTTTCGTGAGTTCTTGGATAAGTTTGTGGTTGTATTCATTGACGACATCTTAATCTATTCCAGGAGTGAGTTAGAAGATGACGAGCATTTGAGGAAAGTATTGGAAACCTTACGGGTAAACAAGTTGTACGCAAAGTTTTCAAAGTGTGAATTTTGGTTGGGAAAGGTACAATTCTTAGGTCATGTTATCTCGGCGAAGCGTGTTAAAGGACTCACAAAAAGTGGAAGCGGTGATGAATTGGGAGAGGCCTACAAGTGTGACCGAAGTGAGAAGTTTCTTGGGCTTAGCCGGGTATTATAGAAGATTCATACAAGACTTTTTGTTAATCGCCTGGATGACCAAGTTGACACAGTGGTGTACCATTTGTGTGGGGCTAACAGACGCCCGTTTCAATGAGCCAAGAGAGATTGACTACAAACCAAAGGTTGACACTACCGTCAGTGAACCAGGCATGGTTTCACATCAGTTAGCTGCGATTGATGCAAATGGGAAGGTAATCGACATGTTTCTTTAAAAATTGAAGAATCATAAGAAGAATTATCCTACCCATGATTTGGAGTTGGCCACAATTGTTTTCGCTTTGAAAATTTGGAGACACTACTTGTATGGGGTTAAATGCCAGATATTTACAGATCACAAGAGTTTGAAGTATATTAATAAGGCTGCAGGGAGCTGAATTTGAGACAACGACGTGGACACGTAGTTTCAGTGACTATGATGTAACCATTGAGTATCATCCAGGAAAGCAAATGTAGGCGGAGCTTAAGTCAGTGAAGCGTGAACGAGCCAAAGAGTGAGTTGAAACAGATTGGGATAAACTTTGAGGTTGGAGGTGATGGATCCTTATTGGCCTATATGAAAGTGAGACTAGTCCTAGATAAAATAGGAGAAATGCAAAAGAAAGATGAGAAGGTGAGGCCTGGATCGAGAAGTTTAAGAGGAGGCAAACCCAGCCATGGGCGATGATGGTATTCTGCGATTAGGAGAGCGAGTGGTTGTGCCCCACTTTGCCGACCTAAAAAGGGAGATCTTGGATGAAGCTCACAACGCTTTGTATAATATGCATCCAGGAAGGAATAAATGTACCAAAATCTAAGGGAGAACTACAGGCTGTGAATGAAGAAAGAAATTGGCCGATTTCAGAGCGAAAACTCGTAAAAGAAATGAAGTGGATTTGGGTAATTGTGGATAGACTATCTAAGACCGCCTATTTTCTACCTATTAACAATCACGGGCCGGAGAAGTTGGCCAAGGCTGGACCAAGCGGTGAGGACTTTTACATGGGGTGCCTCTGAGAGCATTGTTTCGGTATAGGGACGTTGCTCACTTCATGTTTTGTGAGGCTTCGAGGAGGCGTTAGACCTAAGCGTCAATTTGAGTATCACAAGCTTCATCCTCAAACGGACGGATTATCCGGAGAAAGATTCAAATGTTGAAGACATGATGCGAGCTTGTGTGTTGAGTTTCTCCCGTAGTCGATGAAGAATTGCTCTAAATGGAGTTTGCTTATAAATAATAGTTTTCAAGCTAGTATCGATGGCACCATTTAAGTTTAATGGTCGAAGGTAGAACTCCATATGTTGGAATGAAGTAGGGGAAAGGAAGATTATGGGTTTGAGTTGGTGGAGAGTTCTATTGTAGAGGTAAAGGTGATACAACAAATATCTTTTGAGGACGGCAATGTGATAGACAAAGAAGTACACTGAATAAGTCGAATAGATTTGTCTTTCGAGGTGGGTGACCGGGTATTTTTGAAGATATCTCCATGAAGGGTGTAATGAGGTTCAGGAGAAGAGGAAAGTTGAGTCCCCGGTACATTGGACTGTTTGAAATCTTGACAAAAGTAGGAGCAGTAGCCTACCGTTTGGCCTTGCCTGTGAGAATTGAAAGGATTCAATGACGCTTTCTTTCCATGTTTCTTGCTGCGGAAAGCATGTGCCTATTACTGGGTCAAGCTTTCAAATCTTGACAAAAGTGGGAGCAGTAGCCTACCGTTTGGCCTTGCCTAGAGAATTGGAAAGGATTCACGACGTCTTCAATGAGCTACAATTAGATTACAAATATTTAGCACAACTTACAACTCCATAATTGTGTAGATAATAAATTGAAGCTTGTATGAACTTCTTGTTGAGTAGATATAATATTGAAGCTTGTTTGAATCTCCTTTGAATATGAATGTTTAGTATCTTGGAAATGATGAAATTCCCTCTTAAGCAATTTATCACACTTTATATGCTCCTTCTTTAGCCTTTAATCTCTTTGAAAGTTATGAATTAAACCCAACTAAAACTCTTTTCAATAATCTAATCAAGATAAGAGAGTTTTAATATTTCAAAATGAGAGATTTTATTCTTAAATTATTATAAAATATTGTGCAGCAGGCTTGGGAATAAATGATTGAATAAGTTAAATGGGTAAGTAAATGGAGTTCAAATCTGGCCAAAAACGGCTATATTCGAACCCCATTTGCAGCTATGGGGTCTCGATGGTGTACTTGGCTGCACGGCTCACATTTTGCACGAGACCTCATTGACACCTCCATCGAGACCTCATCGAGAGCGAGAGCATATGGTCGTGATGGACCAACTTAAAAAAATAATTTTCCGCTTCGTTATAACTCCAATTTTGACGATTTAAAATGCATTGGAAAACTCTTTTCAAACCCTTTAAGAAAAATAGATCAAACTTGAGAATTTCTTATTTAGACAAATATCATTTTAAGATATAAATATTTTGATAAACGTTTTGTCAAAAGATACTCTCATTTAAAAGTTTCAATCAAATCAAAGAATAAAAGAGAAGTAAAGGTTCAAGCCATGACTTTTACCTGAGTTCCGGTTTGCTTTCAAGGCTCGTCTTTTTCGATCTTGATTCTTTGTTATCTCTTCTTCATTACTTCTTGTTCCTTTCATGACCAAAGTGGAATCCATCGAATTTCGCCAAACGCCATTCTTTCTTTAAGCTTCAAGTCCTCAATGACTTGATCTTGCATACTTGATATGACACTATCAACCGTGACGTCCGAGAAGAACTTTCTAACATGTCTATATAATAAAATACTTGAGCACACATGTTAGATAGTTAATCATCATTTAAGTCATCATTAAACAAGGTACGGACTCGTAGAAATAACAAACTCCTCCTTTTGACGATGAGAAACATTGATGCCAAACACGTGCCATAAACCAAATATAAGGATTGGGCACAAAGACACGGCTCGGGCGAAGCTTCACATGCTAGATAAAAGATCAATACGAAGCAATGTACATGTACTTTATGGCATCACATAATTCTCTCCCTTTTTGTTATATCAAAAAGGTACAAATTAAGGACCACTAGATACCACAAGCATGTCAATCAATGACAGTAATTTAAGCACATTGGCATGTTTCATACACAAGCAAAGAAGATATACAATGAAATATAATGAGAGTGTATACGACATCACACAAAAACCAGTCAAGGTCTAATCGAAAAAGGTGCAAGAATAAGAACAAGTGATGTCAAACATATGTCATTAAAAGATCAAATTAAGAACATTGACATATGATAAAAAGAGAATAAGTAATATGGTCGTCCCTCAAACAAGTTATCATCAGGAAAAATAAGATCATAAGTTTTTCAATTCGTCCCTCGAACAAAAGTTCTCTTAGGGACGGCAAGGCTCAAGTACAATATCACCTTGAGCAAGAAGAGTCCCTCGATCTAAGAATTTCATTGGGCAACCATTTAGGAACAAAGATGATATGTACGATGTGTATTATACCATTATTTAAGAATGAAACATTTGAAATCATATGACATTCATACACACAAGTGGTTTTAACAAAACTTGAAGAAAAGTGAAAATAAGCATACGGTTTTGTTAAAACAAGTTAGGCTAAGAATCAATGTCTCAAGGATAAAATGATTTGGACACATTGAGCCAACTTTATTGGATTACTCCCCCTATCAAAGATAGGTTAGACTCTCCCCATTTCTCAATATAAAGTTTAAATCTACCATTAAAAATGACATGTCTAGGTGCAATCACAATAGGTTCCAAACACTCAAGTTTAAATAAAAATTTAAAGCATATCTTGAGAGGGAAGTTACAAATCAATCTAGGAAATTCCCTCTTCAAAAAGAGTCATAGGGAGACATGAAGCAAAGTGATTTGTGGTAAGTCGTGAGAGATGTATTTAGATAAATATTTTGGTATAATACATCTCAAATGATAAGTAAATCAAATACTGTGAAAGAATATATTCCAAAGCACAATTGAGTATAAGATATTTTTTCAAACCACTTGATTTTTGAAACCAATTTTAAACACGTGGTTGAAACAAAATTATCAACCAAAAGGCAATGTTCAAGTGGCATAAGATTTTGAAAAACAAGAAGAATTATCCACTTTTCTTGTACAAGCCAATGAAACATCAAAGCATGAAAAATAATATTGGCTTGACCTTAAAACAAAGTTAAGAAGAAATTTGTAAACAAGAGTTTTTAAGAATAACAAAAAATCTTCAAAACAAAAACGAACAACAAGAACATCTCAAAAAATGAACGAGTTTCGAAATACAAGTTTGAACTCGGTCATAATCTCATGAATTGTCACGACCATATCAAGTTCGCATATTTAATGTATGCACGGCCATCTAGACAATATCTTCTTGAAGGATTAAGCAATTGAACTTTCATAAATACTATCACCAATGCATTTAAGCATAAAAAATATAGCGCATGCAAGTCGAGAGAATGGAACTCGAAATACTCAATAAGCTCAAAACAAGATATGATAATATCGCACATTAGAGCATACGAGCATATACAACTTGTATTTCGAATAATAAAGAAAAGGATGAGGTTTAGAAATACTTCATACAAAAAACTTTTTCTTCCTTTTAAGCATTGTCTCTTGTCATTTTTGGATGATTTTTGTCTTCTAGTCATGTGTCTCCAATTTCATCCATTTCCTTGAAGCTTTATCTTTAAAACATGTATCTTATGCATTTTTATACGTAGCTTTTTGCTTGGCTTTAGCATTTGATTCTCCTGTTCTAACCCATTCGATCTCCATATAATTTTAGTCCATGAATGAGCTACAACACTAAGCTCAAGTGAAGAGTATAGGTATCGAATATATTGGATCCTTAGGATTAGTGAAAGCATATAACATACAAGATCACGATCTATCACCAATCACTATAAAAGCCCAAGCCATGTGAAATGTGTTCATGTAAGCATATCCATATAATAACAACATATTTCACATATATCATGCATGATGATCACCAAAAGAGAGTTTCATGTTTAGTACACGTCAATCATCAACGCCATAAAGATTGTAGTAATAAGCATAATGGATTAATGATACTACACATGATACACTTATCAAGACTCAAGTAAATGTGATACTTTTAACATATGGAGTCAAAGATGAAAGCATATAAACATGCAAGCTCGAGGTAGTACGAAAAGATGGCATAACATAATCTTTTAGTTTACCAAACACATGTCATACAAGACAAGAAAGAGTCCTAGGGACTAGACAGGATAAGACAAGTAAAAGTTTCAATCTTAAGAATGACGTTTCAGATGAGTTTTGAAAACAAAAGCTTTGCAGAAAAAGTTTTTCAAGTGATGAACGCACAACATTTTAACATAACAAAAGAATACATGTCAAAACTCATATATTTTTACTTTTTGCATAAATGTGCATGTCAATCTTAAAACATATAGAGTGAATGATAAAGACATACAACAACAATTTGCATGAAGTGAAAAGACACATATGGTTCATCAAATCACCCCTCGAAAAAAGAATTCTCTTAGGAGTGGCAATTTGTTGAAGGCTCATAACTTCATTCCACGAACAAAAGTTCTCTTAGAAATAACAAATATAATGATCAAATAAGTATGAAAATATCATACAAGACAATGACAATAATCAGTCATACTTGTAAGGCACAACCATATATAAAAGGCGTAATGATAATCAAGATTAAAAGATACCAAACTTTTAGTACACATTGATTACCATCCATCCAAGCAAGGAGTGATCGTCCATAATTTTTCATGAGACTCAATGATCAACATTCCTTGCACGCCTCGACCTATACATCAATCAATAGAGGACTTTGGTACCCAAATCTTTTTGGGTCCATGGGGGTTAGTTTTCGAACCCTTTACTACCCATAAAGTATTAATACCTTTTATCACTTTCCTTTGGGTAGGGCAATCAAATTTTATATGCTCATTTAAACCACAATAAAAACATGTAATACATTTGGACGTGTGTGGTGGGCAATCATGACACTTATGTGATTTGTGTACACATATATACATATCATCATTTATGCCACTTGTACTACAATCTGGCAAATAACATACTAATATGATTTCATCACATTTGTTATATGTAAAAATATTTGAACAATATCATGTGAACAATCAATATCAACGAAACATGGCATGTTATCACAATTGGCCTTAACATGATTTTTTATAGAATAATCAATTGAGACATTATCATGTAAGGTGAAATCAAAGTTCAAGCATTTCAAAGCATATTCTTCATACATGGAGCATTTTCTACTAAATTCATCGTATGAAAATATTTTGTCATGCTCACTTTGAAAATAAGAGTCACATTCAAAGTCCTCCTTTTCTTTTGAAATCTTTTCCATTGAAATAAAATAAGGACGTATGAGATTAAAGAGTTTTTCATAAAAATTAAGCTCATGTGACATCTCATCATGTATCAAAAAAGATGAAGTGTTACTCATACAAAGAACATTTAAATCTTCAATCAATTTATCATTTAGTTCTTTAAAATGAGTAAGAAATGAAATCATACCATCAAAATCAACTATTGACACTACTTCATCTTCCTCTTTAATTTCAAGGGTATTGCTCGAGGTTGATTCACCATATTCATGTTGCAAGAAGTTCCATATCGCATTGGCATGATCAAACTTTGAAACCCCTGACCTCAAATCATCATGAAGGCCCCTTAGTATCCAATCATTGGCCTTTTCATCCCACAAAGATTCTTTGGTATTTGTGATTTTGATTGATCCATTAATTCTTATATGCCACAACATATAATCTTGTGATTGCAAGAAAAACTTCATCTTATGACTCCAATAAACAATATTATTAGTAATAAAGAATAGGGAGCAACATTTATATCCAAACCGACCGAGGCACATTGCACATAGTTGTCATATTTCCTCAAGATTGACTCATGAGGTGTAAAACTTAAGAGTAGAGACTGCCTCGATAACACCACTTGTTACCATATGACAACCTTAGACGTGGGAGGGGGAAGCCAAGATTCAGCACGCCTTTGACCGCTTTTTTTGACTCAAGAAAGTTAATACAAATTTCACCGTAATACTACTTTAGTAATTTGTAAACAAATGCGGAATAGGCTAAAATAATATTAACATTCCCTTTAAACAATGTTTGATTTGATATATGAAACACAATGCAAATACAAATCAAATAAACAATATAATTTAACCAATGCGGAAATAAATAATTAAGTTCAATTGATCAAATCTATTATGGAGATATAGAAAACACAAATTTAATTAATCTTTACGTTTTAAATAATTATATGCTAGCATACATAATTAATATCACATTCAAGTATATAATAGAATCCTAGCAATTCTAGCATATAAATAATAAAGTAAAGAGTAGGGAAAGAAGATGCAAACTCGACACGGTATTTTTACGAGGTTCGCTAATCTACATCCCCGACCCAAGGCTTCCCACCTTAGGCTTTCACTAGAAATCCACTAGTCGGTACTTCTTCAAAAGTTGGTGAAGTCCAAACCAACGTACAACTCTTAACTCCTCGTTAAGAACCCAAGCCGCAACCTAGGATTTCAACTCTTAGTCTACCACTAAGAACATGCAAGGAATCTCCTAGGATTTCAACCCAATCAAGTCGGAGATGCAACTCAACTACCTCGAGCACTCTATGTCCTATTACTTGAGCACTAGCCTCAACACTATGGAGATCTCCCTGATTCCTAGCTTGAGTAAGCCTCACAACACCTCGGACCCTCAAGCCTCTAGTATGACAATCAAATCCTAACTTAATGGGATATCTCTTTATAGAAATAGAGATAGTTATTTTATCCCAATCTAAAATGCTCCCCAATGAGCTACAATTGAATTACAAATATTAAGCACAACTTACAACTCCTTAATTGAGTAGATAATAAATTGAAGCTTGTATGAACTCCTTATGAGTACATATCATATCAAGCTTGTTTGAATCTCCTTTGAATATGAATGTTTAGTATCTTGGTGATGATGAAATTCCCTCTTGAGCAATTTATCAAGCACTTTGTATGCTCTTTCTTTAGCATTTAATCTCTTTGAAAGTTATGAATCAAACCCACCTAAAAACTCTTTTCAATAATCTAATTGAAGCATAATCTATGAGATTTTTAATATTTCAAAATGAGAGATTTTGTTCTTAGATTATTGTAAAAATATTGAGCAAAGGCTTGGGAATCAATGGGATTGAACGGGGTTAAATGGGTGTTAAAATGGATTTCAAACGGTCTAAAAACGGCTATTTTCGGATTACGCATCGGCTCGCTATTTTGCACGAGACCTCATCGAGACCTCCATCGAGACCTCATCGAGAGCATATGGTGACGATGGTCCAACTTAAAAAATAATTCACCGCTTCGTTATAACTCCGATTTTGACGATTCAAAATGCGTTGGAAAGCTCTTTTCAAACCCTTAAAGAAAAAGATGTCAAACTTAAAAATTTCTTATGTAGAAAAATATCAGTTTAAGATATAAATATTTTGATAAATGTTTTGTCAGCGATACTCTCATTTAAAGTTCCAATCAAATCAAAGATGAAAGTTGGCAAAAGCGTTCAAGCCATGACTTTTAACTGAGTTCCGGCTTGCTTTTAAGGCTCCTCTTCCGATCTTGATTCTTTGTTATCTCTTCTTCATTACTTCTTGGTCCTTTCATGACCGGTGAATGATCGACTCTTCGTCTTCAACGTCATTATTTTCTTTAAGCTTTTTCAAGTCCTCAATGACTTCATCTTGTGCATACTTCATATGACTATCAACTTTACGTCCGAGAAGAACTTTTCTAACCTGTCTATGTAATAAAACACTTGAGCACACATGTTGATAGTTAATCAATGTTTAAGTCATCAATAAAACAAGGTGTACGGACTTGTAGTCCAATAATTCATATTCAAATTTGTGGTGGTTAGCTTGAGGCGACACATAATGAACCTTATGTGAGTTCCTTCAAATAGACATTCGAGAATATTCCAAGCTTCTTTGCACCTGTACATGTTCGGGGATAAATATATAACATTCATGTTCACACAACCACGCGACATATCAAGAGCCTTCGACTTTCCATTGAGGCTTCAATGCTCCTTTACCGCTCATTCCATTTCAGCTCTCAATCAAGGTGCCATCGCAAAGTCTCATGCGAGGAGTCCAAACAGATAAAACATATTTTCATGTTTGATATTCAAGTGATCTCAAGTAGCAACCATCCTACTATTCCAATATGCATAATTTGACCCATCAAGTTGTGGGGGACGACTTTTTATACTTCCTTCTATCTCAATACCGCTACCGATCTCACTGCATGTCGAGTGCCCGCTCTGATACCAATTGAAAGTTTGTAACCTACTGTGAAATAGGAAGTAAAAGATCCGTTGGAACACACTGTTATGTTAGAATCTAGTATGAATTCATTCGTGATAAACACCAATTCATACATCCCGGATCCTCAAATGATGTATATTAATCTAAACATAAAATATTGCAATATGAATAACGAGATACTTACATCAGCCGAAGATTTAAATGAAACCAAAACCCACAAATCCGTCCACGGAGAAGCCCCCTCAAAACTTTCCTCTCCAAAGCTTGTCCAACACCGAAATGATGTCCTCTAGATTGCACACACCAAGAGGAAAACGAATCCGTAGACTTGAACTTGCTAGAGTTGTAGAGGAACAAAATTGGAAGAGAAAATCTCTTCCAATTCTTGGGGAGGGGGCGGCTTTTTGAGAGAAGAGGGAGGCAAGAGTTTTTCATGAAATGAAAAACCTTGTCTCTTTCTTTAAATACCAAAACCTAATCCCAACCGTTAAGCAACTCGTTAAGAAATCAGTTTAACTCGTTAACTTAATTAGACCGTTATGGCTTCTAATCAAATAATGAGTCACTAGTGAGTTGTTCCATTTTAATTAACTTAACAAGTCAATTAAAATACTAACGAAAAGTCACTAATATCGAATAACTTATCAGTTATTCATCTTTCACTGCTTAATTGATTAAACTTGCAAGTTTAACCAATTGATGTTCATCAATATATATTTGACAAATATATAAATATTGAGAGATACATCTCTCAATATACAAGTCTCGTTTAATTTCATGCATGAAATATAATTCGAATATCATTGTATGTGTGTGACCTTCTAGGCTCAGATAATAGTAAGTTGTATAATAATAATAATCGACCAATTACTATTATTATAACGATTAATGAGTAAGATCTAGCAATCGCTCATAACCCCTTAAATTATCATGAGAACCCACACTAGTAATATACAATTACTAAGGTGAACACTAAGTTCCAGTAATCACATTTAACCAACCCGGTAAATGAATTGATACACAATTGTCGCAACGGGCATAATAAAAGGGAATCAATTTTCATTGATTTCCAACATATTAGACCACCAGTTTATAACAGTTGGTATAACACTCTAACACGAACATAATATAATAGAAACCAAGTGTTGAGACACGATGTCAGTGACACTTGGATCAACACGATAATGGTGACAGAAATAAATAATACTGAAAGTAAAAACACCACAAGATGGTAACCCAGTTCGGTGCCAATGTAGCACCTAGGTCTAGGGGCAGCTTGCCCAATGAAGGAATCCACTAGATAACGAGAATTACAAATAAGGTCTTATGCGAATGCTCTCCATTCTTCTACGCCATATTCTACCCTATCAAGACGTAGAGGCATGTACAACCCGCCACGTTAAAAAAAAAATTTAATTTTCGGTCGGCGGTGGACTCGGGATAGTATAAATAATCTCGGCGATAATATTATTTCGTAAAAATTTTTAGCCGAATTACATTTATAATTTTGTAGTTTTTGCCATTCAATATTTTTTTATCTTTGGAATCGGCTGGAGATTTAAGTACGATAAGCGGAGAATTAACCGAAACCGAACGGGACTCGAGTTTTTTTAAAATATCTATTCATGCATATCCTCCACATCATCACCAAAGCACTTCATCTTCTTCTTCCCTCATTTTGGCCGAGATATTCACCCCTCCCCCTTGAATTTTTTTTCTTCCATTTCTCTCTTCGATTGTCGCTCAAACTCAAGATCGTTTGTAGAATATCTTTCTCCCCATCATTCTCTTCGAGTTAAGGTAAGAAAGTTCAAGTCTTTTGGGATATTTCTTGGGTTTTTGTATCGACCTCCGCCTGTGCCCCGAAAGTAGAGTCATTAAAATCCGAACAATTGCAGTCACCAAACCGATGGATCCACTCGCTTAAAAATACAATTCGCTTTCATCCAAAAATGTGATCACAATTAAGTTTCCCAAATCAAAACAAGTAAATTTATAATCCATCACCGATATCAAACGACAAAACCCATATATATATATACACAACATATCCCAAAATAAAGTACGCCGGCAAGGCTACAAATGTATGATAATGCATCAGATCCCGAATACAAATGACAAATTTACTAAAGTTTCAAAAAGGAAAAAATACAACAATCAAAACAGCTTGACAACACATCAAAATCGATCATGGTGATCCTCTCACACCCGATGTCACCTAGCCACTCTAACAAAAAACTCTCAAACAAATTCTCTTGGCTCAATCGCCATCTCACAACCCGCACAAATGAAATGCCGCCCAATGCGAAAGGGTGTGTCATGAGGCTTAGTGGAACCAACACGTGGGTGAACTTACCATACTGAAAAGAGTCAATCAATATAATAGCGTCAAATATGAATAAAAATACATATCCGTGGACTACCTAAAAGGTCATACAACATACACTGCCACACAAAGTATAAGGCACACCGCACGCCATACCTTTAGTATAGGGCCACATCAACAATGCACACAAAGAAAGTGATCAAGACTATACCGCTCTTATACCGAAGTATAATAAACTCGCACGCTATACCGTGAAGATAAAGGCCACAACGACAATGCACACAAAGAAAGCCGATCAAACAGAAGTCATACCGCACGCTATACCGTAGTATAGGGCCAAACCAGACGCTATACCGTAGTATAGGGCCAATAGTGTCACATATCCCCGTGAACGAAGGAGAGTCACCTAATCCCTAGTAATCCCAACCATGAGTCACCCCCCGATACTCAAATCACTCCTCAAGTCATATAGATCACTCTAAATCATCACCTCTCAATAACCAAATACTTACTCCCAAACAATAATCCAAGCACACATATCTAAAACATCTCACAATAGTAAGTCAAACACAACGCCAACAAGGCCACATAAATCATAAGTGCCTATTAAATACGTAAATCGAAATATAGGTTGGGAGTTCAAGCCATTACGTACCTCCAGCAATCTTCAACGCCACGTATCATAATCATTAATCATATAACAATTACATGTATATCATTCCCACATAATCATAACACAATAACATGTTCACACGACGAAAGTAAGTACATAGTAACACCTCGTGAGATAAGTACTCACCTCTCGCTAGCCTACCGCAAAACCTTCACTCTTAATGCCAATCAAGGTAATCGCTCTCTTTTCCAATTTATCACGCCAAACAAATCTAAAGTAAACAAGACCTACTACTATATACCGGGCGCTCTAGAAATACATAACCAACTCTAGGGGAACTATCTCTAAAATGGTCTAACTTAACGGATAAACTATCGAATTATAATCCCACCGGACACAACCCAATCGATCCCCCGCTAAATTCCATCTTATCACTTTCTCATAACAAATCAACTTATAAGTCATTCTAATTAATCAGCTGGTCCACAATTAACAATCTATACTCCGAAATATCAGTTATAGCTCAACCCGAATTTACACTTTTTTCAACATAACACCTTTAATCAATTTTAAATCACCAATTTAACATCATAACAACTATAATAAGGTCCCAATATAACCTCCTACACATTTAAAGTCTTATAAAAATATTCATAAAAGTCAACCGAAAACCTAAAAGTCAACTCGACCATAACGTCCTCAAACGATCTCTAAATCACGTAATTCATCATTCAAATACGCTACGTAACCCATAACCAACTAAGATTTATCATAAATTCAATTATGGAAAAGTCAACTAAAGTCAACTATGTCAAAACCCAAGAAATATCCTCGGGGAAGACTTGAAATTTCTTACCTTAACCTCAAGAGAAACGATGGGAGAACAATATCTGCCAACCGATCTTAAGGGGGAGGGGCCAATTTCACAAAATGAGGAAAGATGAAGTTGTGATGATGATGATGATGTGGGAGGATATGTATGAATAGATATTTAAAAAAAACCTGAGTCCCGGCTCGGCTTTAAGCACTGGGCTTATCGTATTCTAAACCTCCACGAACCTCGAAGTTCAAAGATAAAATTCTTCCAGGCAAACACTACTAAATTATAAATGATATTCGGCTCAAAAAGTTTTACGGAAAAATATCATCATCGAAAAATTTTACTATTCCCTGTCCCACCGAATCGAAAAATTTAAATTTTTTTTTTTTTTTGTAACGGGTTATTACAGTTTTGACATGGTTGACTTTAGTTGAATTTTTCCATAATTCACTCTTACGATGAATCTTAGCTGGTTATGGGTTCTGGTGGACGTATATAACCGGACACCATGATTTGTAGGTCGCTTGAGGATGTTATGGCCGGGTTGACTTCTTTAGGTTGGGGTTGACTTTTTGTTGATATTTTTCTAAGACTTTAAATGTGTAGGAGGTTATGTTGGGACCTTATTATAGTTATTATGATATTAAATTGGTGATTTAAAATTGATTAAAGTGGAGTATATTTAAAAGTGATAAATTCCAAGTTGAGTTATAATTGATATTTCTGAGTATAGATTGTTAATTATGTAATTCGCCGATTAACTAGAATGACTTATAAGTTTCCATTTGTAATGAGAAAGTGATAAGATGGAATTTAGCGGGAATCGATTGGGTCAGGTCGATGATTATAATTCGATAGCTTTATCCGGCTATGTTAGGACTGCTGTAGATAGTTCCCCTAAGAGTTGGTTATGTATCCTCTAGAACGCCGGTATAGTAGTAGGTTTTGATTATACTTTCGGTGTTTTTTAGGCGTTGATCGTGGGAAAGGGCAAGCACTTTGATTGTCTTTCAAGGTGAAAGTAGTACTATCTCACGGGTGTTACTTACGCACTTACTTTAAATTGTGTGAAATACAAGTTATTGTGATATGATTATGTGAGAATGATATACATGTTATTATGATATGATTATGTGAGAATGATACATGTTATTGTGTTATGATTAATAGAATTTGACATACAAAGAATTGTTATATGATTATGTGATTATATTTTGTGGCGTTGAAGATTGCTTGAGGTAAGTAGTAGCTTAACCCCAACTTATATTTCTCGCTCTGTACCTTGTCGGTACTTATGATTTCAATTCTACCGGCGTGTGTTTGACTTAATAGCCATGGTGATGAATAAAAGCTGGATATTGCTTTCGAGCAGTAGAAATGGTTATTGGAGAGGTGATGGTTAGAGTTATGTATGACTCGAGGTGACTTGAGTATCGTGGATTTGACCTATGTTAGGGATGATTAGGGGTTAGGTGACTCCTCCTTCCTTTGCAGGATATATGACGATATGTGCCTTTATACTTAGTGTATAAGAAATGCGTGTCTTATACTTAGTGTATAAGCGCTGTGCCTTATACTTAGTGTATAAGAGCGGTGTGCCTTATACTTATTGTATAAGTGTGCCTTATATTTAGTATAAGCCGTGTCTATACTTAGTGTATAAGAGTCAAGCGTGCCTTATACTTTGTGTATAAGGCCGCGCTTTATACTTTGTGTATAAGTGCGTTTTGGCCTATACCGCGGTATAAGTGCAAGTGGGTGATTATTGATTAGTCCATTCCCGCAGTAGACGGTAATTGAGTATATGCGATTAGAAGATGGTATACCTGGGTGGGGATGAGAGATGTGGGAGGCTTGATGACTAGAGTTTTGGGCCAAGTTAAGCCGAAGTCTATTACTTGCTTCTCGGAATTGTGTACTTGTTGAGTATTCTATTATATCTTCATGTATTATGTCCAGTTTTCCTCAAGGAATTATGTTGTATGACCTTTTAGGTAGTCCCGATATATATGTATTTTATTCATATTTGACTATTATATTATTGATTGACCTGCCCGCATGGTAATACGCTCACCCCTGCGGTTAAGTTTCACTAAGCTTCGCGGCTTACACCCCTTTTCGCATTGGGCGGCATTTCATTTTGTGCCAGCCGACAAAGCGGCAAATGAGCCAAGAGGTCGTTTGAGAGTTTTGTTCCGAGTGGCTAGGTGAGCATCGGGTGGCAAAGGATCCTCACAGCCTGATTTTTGATGCTGTTGTCAATCGCTTTTGATTTTGTCATTTTGTATTCAGATACAAGACGTATCATTCAGCCTTTGCCGGCATTACTTTATTTTGGGATATGTTGTGTATATATTTATGGGTTGGTTGCCGATATCAAATGATGGGATTATAAATTTTAAAACGCTTTGATTTGGGAAACTTAATTGTGATCACATTTTTGGATGAAACTTAATTGTGTTTTAAACCGAGTCATCCATCGGCTCGTGACTCGGTGTTCGATTTTAATGACTCTCAACTCGTGTATGGCCGACTGGGCGGGTCGTTACATAAGACCGCAGGCTCCTCCTGACTTTGCGACAGATATCCTCCATAACACGCTACTATCCTATTATGTGTTTAATACGCTTAAACAACGAAAGAAAGACGGTCGTAACAAAAGTTAACAACAGTTGTACATACTACAGGAGTTTTATAAAACAACTCCGTACATTTAGCCTACAATAAAAGATAAATTCTCTCAAGCTCTTTTTCTCACAAAAAAATGCAGAACAATAATATATTTTTCGATAAAGTCTAGGTCTATAAGTGAGGCTTTTATATATGTAGGGCACAAAACAAAGTTTATGGTAATAACTTCCATAAACAAAACCTTCCTTCCATAATTGTTTTTGATACTTTCCCTTTTGTCTCATAATCAACCGAATCTCCACTTTATACTTGGTATACACCTGCTTTTATTAATTATCATATATTATAGGACAAAAAATATCTTCCACTATTACTAAATTTAGCCTAATTTTGAAAATATCTCGCACAATATCTATTAGTAGCAAGAACTAACCGGTTTTCAGATTTTGTTCCAACATTTCGTCATCGCTCACGCTTTTGTCTATCAACAAAATTGACAACCAATAAAACACTAACAAATTGTTTTGGGATGGTGGCGGACGCTGGGGCCGGCCAAAGAAGACTGCTGGAGCAAGAAGTAGGTTTTAATTAAATATAGGAAAAAGTTTAGGTGACATCAAATAATAAGTGGGTGAGTTAAAGAATGATATGTGGTCGAGTTAGATATAAGGGGTGAGTTATTTGGATGTTGTTTGACTAAATTGTCTTTCTAAAATTTGATTTGGTCTTTGAAAAGTATAGGTGTCATGATTTTGAAAAGTTGAGGTGCCAAAAATGCATCATGGGTGCCTACTTGAAAGGTTGAGAAGTTCAGGTACTTATTTGAAAGGTTATAAAAAGGTCAGGTGCCTAGATGGAATTAAGCCTTAAAAGAACATTAAAGTATACAAATTTGATTTGAAAAATTAATATATTTGAGTATACATTTATTAATATATTTGAGTATACATTTAACAAATGTGATATGGTTGTAGTATAGGCATGCAACATAAAAGATAATATGATAATTTTGACCCTATGTGATAACTAATCAGAGTAATATATGATTGAAAAGGATAAAATGAGAATGTGATTTTTGGTGAAGCCAAATAACTACCTTCATCTATTCTCTTTATATATATAACTAGCATTTCATATTAATGCCAGAAGGTGACATATCATCAATATGTAATGTGAAAATGATAATTATATATAACTTAAAATCATAAGTGGCTAATATACAAATATTTTTATTATCATATAATAAAATCACATGATACTAACTTTGTGACTTGTGAGTCATGCATGGGAAGTTATTGATAGATATTGATTTATATTCCTTATTTAAATTTGAAATTTCAAAATATATAGTAATTTTCAATTATAATAAAGTTATAAAATACTCTCAAATTAATTAAATTTAAATATAAAAGTCTAAAGTTGAAAATGATACAAATGATAAATTTTTTTGGTAAAGCCAAATAGCTACCTACACCTATTTTCTTTATATATATATATAGATATAGATATAGATGTGATATAATTATTAAAAATTTGTTAAGCTTAAAGAATTGTTGAATAAAAATTGGGTCTTGCTAATAAATTTGTATATATGTGATATAATTATTAAAAATTTGTTAAGCTTAAAGAATTGTTGAATAAAAATAGGGTCTTGCTAATAAATTTGTATATATGTGATATAATTATTAAAAATTTGTAAACGTTAAAGAATTTTTGAATAAAAATAGGGTCTTTGGGCAAATAAATTTGAACATAAGTGGCATAATTATTAAAAAAAATTAGCTTAAAAAATTGATTAATAAAAATATGGCCTTGGGCAAATAAAATTGAACATAAGTGACATAATTATTAAAAATTTGCACAGATCAAAGAATTGGTTAATAAAATTAGGGTCTTGATCAAATAAAGATTTAATTTGCAGAGGTTTTACCTATGAATTTGTGTGAATGCTGAAAATGTTGAACTATGAAGTATGCATAGAAGCAGGTTGAGTATTGAACAAAGTTTATTTATTTGAAATAATTAATTAATTTAGAAAATAATAAAAATAAATTGCCCTAAAATGTTAATAACTTGTTTCGATTGTTCGGAAGTTTTGATTTAATAATTAAAAACACATAATATAGATCATAAATTAATCTTATTTTTTAAGTAGTTTGTTACTAACATGATAATGTATGAGTGTTTAGTATGTAAATCTAATTCTATTAATCTTTATATAAACACAAAGCTGAAATAATGAATTTTGGATCAATTGGATTAATGATTAAATTATAATGTCTGTATTATTAATTATTTTAAGAAATACTTCAATTTCATTTGATGTATATATTCCTAATTCTAATTATATCTATTAATTTATATTTTATGATTGAAACCCTTTAAGTTCGATGCTCATCAAACCCCTCTACCTTATTCCTCTTAGACTTTGGGGTCTTTGGTTCAATCACAATATAAAGGGGCGAGATTTGTTTCTTTTTAAATGTGAAATAATAATTAAATTATTGTCTAATACACATGTTTACATTTTATGATTAAAAAAAATGTATAATGACATGTGATAGTCGTCATAATGAAGGTTTTTGAGGTCATAAGTTATAAATATATCATCACAATGACATATTTCAATTATTTCAACTTATTTCAATGATTCTCCTTAAATTTTGGCTATATAAAATTTACCACCACAAAATCAAAACCTTTGTTAATAATGTGGAAACCTATATATATACATCATTTCACATTCAATTACATCATATTATCTCAAGCATTTCAAGAATATCATAGTTCTTACACAGATCGTTGTTTCTAAACATAAAACCACAAAGATGGCATTCCAAAGAGGAATTCGTATTGCATTTGTTGCTGCAATCCTTATTTGTGGTTTATTTTTAGAGGCAAATGCTGAACAACACATCAATTATGGTGTTCTTCAGGCTGATGAAGTTCCCAAATGCATTAATAAATGCTACCACCAGTACCACAACAGGAAAATTGTTGTAAATACTTCGACTCGGTACTGATATATATATATGTCAAACCGCCATCATTTCCGAGAAATTTATAAGAAATATCAACAAAATGATACTAATAAGGAAATATTATTATGTTCTGTCGAATGAACGAACTAATAATAAAGGTGTATTTGTAATGATTGAATTTCTATATTGTAAGCATTCATTGAAATGCTAAATATAACTGAATTTTATTATATTTTTTATTACTATTTTGTTACAAATCTCTTTTTTATTAAAGTTGACCTTTATTACAAATTATGGTTTTGCTTTCCAAGTTAAATCTTAATTAATTTTGTTTATTGATTAACTAAATTAAATTTATGTTAACCCAACTGAATTTTGATTTTAAAATTAGTAAGCTAACTCAGAGCTCGATTTGGGATTGACTTGGTTCAATAAAAGTTCGCCGAACCTTAGGCCCACTGCATGTTTATGTTTTTAATTTAATCGAATAAAAATCTTCAACTCGCATTTACCGACTCAAGCTTCTAGCTCATGAAATATGGATTAGCGTTGATTTGTTTTAACCATGAATTTGAAGTATTGGATTTATTATTTATTCAAAGAATTTGCTTCATAACTCAGCTTCTCAGCTGACTCGCTTCTACCACTTCAACATTAATGATAGATTTTTTCAATATAAAAATCTTTATTCCGTCGATTCAACAAAAATAATAAATAATTATTAATGTTTATACAACGATCCCACTCTTTTTATACATCAGTTCAAAAAGTATTAAAAGGTCAAAACTAACCTTTATATACTTTAATTATTAATATTTCAAAAATTATTCAAAAAAATTACTTATTTATTCCCTTCTCCCAAAAAGCTCGTTTTTTAATGCAACGGTCCCACTCTTTTTATAATTAATAATAAATAATTATTATGTTATACAACGGTCCCACTCTTTTTATACATCGGTTCAAAAAGTATTAAAAAGACAAAACTAACCTTTATATATTTTAATTATTAATATTTCAAAAAGTATTCAAAAAAATTACTAATTCATTCCCTTCTCCCAAAAAGCTTGTTTTTTAATGCAATTGCATTTCTTTTATACCTTTGATTAGCTTCTTGCATCCTCGTTGATTGTATGTCAAATATCGTTAGAAATAATAGATATTAGATCTCATAAATACGTGTGTTGAACAATTTGACTGTACAACCCATTTACTCATTTAAAAGTATAAGTTCTATATATATTCGATTGTTGGATGCAATCTAATACATAGGATTAACTGTGATGACAAAGAAGTTATGATGACTTACTAAGGTCCGCTTTCATAATCTATATATTAATACAATGTCCGTTAACATAAATTAATATATTACTCTTGTCCATCGGTACCTCAAGAGGTCATACTAATGCAAATACTGGCCAAAACTATAATATGATTATAACTTCTCGGTTAAAGTGTAACTATAAGGAAATATTGGGAAGAAATTCCAATTATGGAATCTCACCCCTACCCGCCGAAATTAACAAGAATAATTGGGATTCTAGAATGTCTTCTGCATATTAAATTGTATTTGAAAGTCTATATAAAGTCGGTTAAGTTGATTGTTTTGCTACCTCACGGACCCGCTTAGGGGCAGAGGTGCTTCTAGAGTAGAGGTTGAGACTAGCGCTATGGGGGGCGACGCCGAAGAGTTCGTATGTACTCTGCAGCAGAAATTGTGAGCCTAGAGAAATAGGACGGGGCGATGAGCCGTTATACTCAACCGGTCCCCTGTGAGGATGTGAATTTCCCAGAGGAGCAAGAATATGAAGATTTTGGAGAGGCAGCTGAGTGAGCGCAGCCCCACATTCGAGACTAGCGTTTTCCTCGAACGGAAGTCCCGGCAGGAAACTTTACGAAAAGTACCTCCAGATTTACATGTCCTGCGGGACCTAAGAAAGTTTTGCAAGCCATGTGAGGTCCGCTCAAGATCTCAAGCAAGCATCCCGCAGTTGGAATCTTCGCCTCTTTAATAAGCAATCAAAGATTTTGATTCATCAAAGACGGTCAGTTAATCTTGTATAAACAAAGGCGAAATGAGTTATACATATAACACTTCACACCTCAGATGTAGATAACATACTAATCATTGGTAACAATGTAGAGTTACTAAACTCAACAAAGATTGGTCAGGAAATATTTCATGAAGACTTTATCTAAGCACAATACATTTCGAATCAAAATTCATCGAGGTCGAGAAAACCGGCTAATCGGGATTGCTATTTACAATTCCATATAAATAAGGTGTCAGTAGCTAGTTCAATATGAATAATTCCAAGAAAGGTCATCTCCCCATGAGACATGGAGTTCAACTCAGCAAGTCACAGTGTCCCACCACTAGCTACCGAGATGAAAAGACGAAGGACATACTCTTACGCTCGCTATAGGGTCCATCATGTATTACCATTTAGTACACACGACCTAATGGTCGTATGTACTAATTGCTACTAAAGAATAACAAGCTAATCCAGAGAAACCCGCCGACAGGAAGTGAAGACATCTTGTAGTATCTCGAAAAGAACTTAAGATGCATTCTGCATACGATGTAGATGAATACTGGATGCGTAATCAAGTACACCAATACCAAGTATCAAATTGACAATACGCGGAGCAGAGCCTCGAGAAGTTCTACAATGTAGGTTGGTACAACCTACCCCTTTATATTTAAACCATTACCTCAAAAACAATATCAATACGCGCTAAATATCGTCCTAGACAACATAAAGAATGTTGGATTCAGGAGCTAGCGTATCCGATTTGTTATGTGAACAAAATTGAATATTACTCCTTCTTATATATCAATTTGTTTGTTCACTATAAGTCTATGTGTTTATATGTCTAATTTACATATAACCCGTTGCTTCCTCGTCGAAAGTGAAAAAATGAAACCCTCGGGCTACCATACAATTTCTAGAGGACAACCCTGCCGACAAGAGAACCTATTCAAGTCTAGAAATATAAGGTAGCTATTCGCCTCGGGTCGATGCCGACAGCCTGGGGCGACAAGCATTCACGACCAACATAAATGGACACGATCAATTCTCTTGGATCGTGAAGAGTTTCGCAAGCTTCGACAATCTTACGGGCCACGCTTGCACAACCGATGCAGCCCGATTGACCGCCGCAAAATCATGTAAGACATGTGATATCTCGTGTCGTGATGACGCTTGAACCGCGTAAGTTTAACAATTCTTAGACCTCGCATATATAACTACTTCATGTTATATGAGTCGCTGCGGCTTTGACTATGTCAAACGCCCCGCCTTAAGCGGGATTTAACCGCATATGTCAAGTGATGGAGCAACTATAAAAGAGTAGCGCTGATATATTATAAGTGATTTATCCATCCTGATATACACAGATCTCGTGCCTCTCAACGAAAGTATTTGGGACTCCGATTGGTTTACGGGACGCCATAGTACCGATTCAGCCTACCGAAAGTAAAGAAAGTCGTGGGTGTTTCATGACACACTTCTTATGGTTAAATTTACACAGATATCATATGATAAAATGAATTGTAAAGTAACCGCCCGCGGCAAGCCGGTTGTTAGAAATCGTAGTATTTTGATTTCCATAATTATGCCTGTTGCACCAATTTTTGTAACAATTCATTTACTAGTTGTAGTTAAATGAGATTACTCAAAATAAATGTTCAATAAATAGCAATCAGAATTACTAAAATGGAACTCACATAATATCAGTGGGGTTATGCCACATCGCTAGACTTATTAAAGATAACCGATATATAATAATTAAATGGCCAATTATATTATTATACTACCAATATTATTCGAGCCTTAAGGTCACACACATACAATGACGTTAAGCTATAATTCCATGTACTAATTAAATCACTATCAAGTAAATCGGGGAGTTGATTGGAATCAACGAGATATCCAATCGAAGCTTTTACATCGATAATATAAAATCTAAATCGATAAAGCCATATCAATTAACTTGTTAGTTCAATTGAAGTTTTAACGAGGGAAGCTCATTAATAACTTGTTAAGTTACTTACAAGATTAAATAAGTTGGGCTAATCTTAACGAAAGTTAACTTATTGTCAAACGAGTCGAGCTATTCTGCTTAAAACAAAAAGTGGGGGTTATCAAGGAAAGATATGAAAATGGGGAAACCTAAGTTTTCATTTTCATCCCCTCCCAAAAATACGCCTCTCTCTTCATTTTCTCTAGTTTTTGAGTCAAGTTTGACTCAAATTCTTATCCACTTAGAGATTTTAGCAAGTCCAATCGTGAGACTTTACCTCTCGCGCTGACTAACCAGAGGCATTTCATTCTGGAGTTATGACTCAGCAGGAATCGTGGAGAAGCTCTGAGAACATCCGCCTCGCGTATCTCCTCGTAAGTATTCTTTTATTCATACGTAATGTATTTCTTATGATTCTATTGTAATTCGTTATTATACATTGGTCGACCTCGTTTCATTTGTTTAAATTTTATTACGAACAAGTTGGGCGAATTTTCCAACATCCAACACTTTACTTTCCATTGGACGATTATATATAAAAACGACATTTACTAATCGACATATCTTAAAAAGATCACCAGACGTGATTTCCAACAATCAAATTGCAAGATCGTGTCACCAAACTCGTGATCTATACTTTCTTTGGTGGTATTTATAACGCGATCTCTCGCCTAGTACCGAGGTCACAACAAATCACCACCGCTCTCCAAGAGGCAAGACAATCTAGACCGTTATATTCTATCAGACGAATTCCATCTTCAGGTACAAGATCTCACAACTATACTTGTATACGTAACTCAAGTCTTTATAACTTCCTATTACGGAAGACGCTTAGATAGGTCAAATTACATTACTCCTATAAAGTTGAAACCAGTCACGCAGTCTAAGAATCTCCATTTAACATCGCCTATGGGAGAAACTTCTTAGGACACAGACATACAACATTCTAAACTCTCTACGCTTGGCCAATGTCCAATATCACTTCAAGCAAAACCATTTCACAATCGTGATACCTATGTGATTGACAGATCGTTTCTCCCTTCCGATCAAGAAACGCGACGCATACCACATTATACTTCAATCAATGGCACCCAATTCCAATAGTGAATACCGAAGGGGTGGACCACAATATTATCGCTTTCTAGGCTTCGATAGACAGTTTCTTGTTTGAGTCCTTAACTCCCAAAAAGACCTCTCCAAAACTTATATTACTTAATGAATTATTTTCTATCAAGCCATAGTAATGAATGCATACACATTATATATACATGTATTGATTACGCTTAAAACAAATGATATATATTACATCTAATTGAAGCATAAATTCAATCATCGTCTTACAATCATTTATGACATATATAAAGGAAATACTAGCTCCCCACTAAAACTGAAGACCACTCAAGCATGTCCCAAGCACTGCAAGACTATACATGTATTTCTCATACATGCTATCACGCCAGCTTCGAGGTAGATGCCTAGTTATGGATCTACTACATTATCATCGGTTGAACTTTACATCTTCTAACATCTCCTCTATCTAAGCATTCCCAAATAAGATGATACTTCCTAAGATAGAGCTGATTCAGACGCGATCTTGGTTCCTTAGCTTAAGCTATCGTTCAGTTGTTATCAGCAATATAACTCCACCCGGACCTCTCAATGCTAGGTATTCCAGTTCACACACAATCTTCTTTGATCCAAAGAAGCCTCTCTCGCAGCCTCTTCCGGCTGTCACCTCGTTGTCGAGTCAACTACAAAGTATTCATGACACGCACTCAAGACACTGCACCACCGTCAGTAATACATAACCGGATTGAGAATGACTATAGTCTCTATCGGGTTTGAAAAAACTGCATCGGCGTAACCCTTCTACTAATAACTCATTATCCCTTCTTACCGTATACAAGGAACATTTCTTGGGCCATTCGTAGTAATTTCTAAGTACGGGCTCACAAGAGTCCAATGGATTTCACCTAACATGATTGGTACAAAGCCGTTAAGCACTCGTGAGCGCATTTGCATACATTCTGGATGTGTACATAACATTACATTATAATAATGCATCCTATGGCCGATTCATATGAACATCACTCATCCTTTTCTTCACAAATTGGCTTGCGGGCACAATCGGAACTACCGTATACCCTACGCCTCACGGGTAGTTTCCTTCTTGAATTATCCATTTTAAATCTTTCAACACTTTATCTATATAAGTATTTTGGCTTAATCCAATTAGCCTTTTAGATCGACATTTCTTATGAATTTTTATTCCAAGAATGTATTGAGCTTCTCCTAAGCCCGTAAATACTTTCACAAATACGATTGATAGATTCAAGCATATACGCCAAGCTTCCTATGATTAGTATGTCATCTACATACATGACTATAAATGCAATGTTGCCCCACTCAGCCTTCTTGTATACACACACACAATCTTCTTCGCATCTAATGAACCCAAACTTTGATCACCTCTTACACACGAAGATTCAACTTTTTCTATGTTTCAAGCTAAGTCTATAAATGGATTCAGAGTTGCATACCTTCTTAGGTCCCTTTAGACATATATAAAACCTAGAGGCTGTGCCATGTACAAGTTCCCTCTAGATTCCCCGTTAAGGAATGCATTTACATCCATTTGCCGATCACATAATCATAATAAAGTGCCATGGCTAAGGTAATCCCTAATGGACTTAAACCTGGCAACCGGGGAGTATGTTTCATCATAATCAATTCCTTGAATTTGTTTGAACCTCTCGCTACTAGTCTAGCCTTATAAACACATGGACATTTCCATCTTTATTCGCCTTTGTACTTGAAACCCCATTTGCTCTCGACAGTCTAGCACATTCGTGTGATCCATTAATGTCCAAACATTATTTTGATACATCGAATCTATTTTGGATTTCATGGCTATAAGCCATTCATCGTTCTCGGCTTTTTTTCATGGCTTCTTCATATGAAGAAGACTGATTAAGTTTTGTTTGAACCTCGTGTTCTCGCTTTCATTTATCGTTCCGACGAAGCTCCTATCCGCCACCTCCTAAGCGTAGCCATGAAGTCTCGCTTGGCCTCGATCACGATTGTGGATCAAGTTGAACTTCCTTTATATATACAGGCTCACCTCCCGAGGTGAATCGCCTCACTTTCTTAACGCTGACTTCTCACCATCTTGAACAACTTCAAGACTCTCACTTATTCTCAGATTCTCGCCAGTATTCCATTTCAAGAAAATGTCATCTCTTGGCTAGTATTCCTTCTAAAACGCACTAAGCATACATCCTATATCACCAAGAATCGGGAACTACAAAGACGATACATTTCAATTCCTAATCATAGGTAAAAAGTGGCACCATCACCAATCATTTACTATCATGACTCTCAAGGCCACTAAAGTTCATCTTAGACCGTATATCGATTTCTTTTGTCAACGCTACTACCATGCACTCGAAATCACCGCTCAAGCAACTTCAAGCCTACCAACATGTAGTCGGGCCTTGATACCAAGTCCTCGCACTCTTTGGAAAACGATAAACACTCTATCGAAAGAGCCTTATATGATAATGCCTCAATCCGTATCCGCACATAACGACTCCTAAAATCCAACTTTTAGTCGGGTACGACAATACTACTTAATTTTTGAAGTGGATTAGTTATATTTTAACGAGTCTTCTAATTTAAGTTAAGAATATATACACACAAGAAGTTATATATATCATAAATTACAAACATAAAATATAACAATAACAAAGACTACGATATGACCTACAAAATCTAGACTAGTTCTAAACTACTCCTGGGCTTTCTAATGATCTCTATCATCCTGTCTGCTCCTCAAGGAAACTCCAATTTTAATTAATTATATTTACATTAAATAATAATGGAATTAAAATCTCTACTCATTTATCTTAAGCAAAAAGACATCAAAGCCAGATTTCCCAAAATTTATCTAAGTCATATTATTTATCTTTTCTAATCCATTATCAAATATATATAATGCATTTCATTATCCAATAATAGTAATTTAAAGCATGTTATTATATGGACAAAAAATAATATTTAAAAAGGTAAATAATCCAAACAAATATATGTCATTGTATATTCATCAAATAAACTATATAATCTAATTACATAAGTGTAAAAATACCAATTAAACCAATTTAAGTATTTTAACAATTAATATTAAATAATAAGTATTTCTAAAAATACTATTTATCTAATTTACACTTTTAATAAAATTTAATTTCAGATTATATGTTATTAAGAAACTTCAATTATCAAATAATATGGATTTCTAATTTAATTAAATTAATTCGAATGATTAAATCTAATCAAATTAGAATTAATTAATAGTCTTTATTTTAATTTGGACATCAAGTACCAATTAAAATAATCTCTAATGAAATTAGAACTATTAAAAGTAGTTAAATTAAATTAATTAAACTAATTTCCAAATTAAAATTAATTTAAAATAATTTTAATTGATATCGAAATATTAATTTGAGGAAAATTGGGTTTAAAAAATTTAAAACCAAAAACAAAAGTCAAACAAGCCCAAAAAAAATGTCGAATTCGCAAAACCATAAGCCCAAATTAGCCCAAACGCTTAAAGCCTGTGGCGCAGCCTAGTGCCTACGGTCCGTAACCGAACGTTTCATTCCGACGCCCCGAAATCAATTCGAACGCCCACACTACAAGACAAAACACCGACGCCACTGACGACGCGACACTTTTTCTCAAGCCACCACGGGCTATTCAGGCGCCTACGTGGTCGCCGACGGGCATCGGGTTTCACGGTAAAGTCAACTGTTTGACCGAAAGCGACTTAGTCAACGATTTGACCGATGACGCCATGGCTGCATCACGCAGCGCCGACGCCATTCCCGCCGTTTCTACCAGCCTTAACAATTTTTCCGAACGACAAGCTATAGATTCGAAATTTAAATCGATATACATTTTTACCAAAAAATTCCAGAAAATTCAAAAAAAAATTGGAAAAATATTTCGATGAACTACAATAATTGTTTTCGGTGGGTCAATTTGACAATTAATTATAAAATAATTAATTAGTTAACATACTACTATAATTCAATTAAAAATTATCTAATTGTAATTTAACACATAAAATTAAATTCAACAATACATAAACCGAATTCATGCATTTAATTATGTAATAACAATTCATAGTTCTGCCTAAGACGCCATTGTTGGATTTTACGGATTAAAATAACAATGAAATTAACCTGAAACCAAGAGCTCCTACGAATAATATAAAAAATATATATACGTTGCGGTGCTACTTAATGTGATTTGCAAATGAATACGACAGGAGACTAACAATCAATGTAGATTGTCTCTAAGAATAGTCCACACCAACGTATTTAATGAAGTGTCTCCGTGAGTTTTACTGTAGCCTTTTAAAAAATATTAAACTGTAGACGAGAAGTTGGACAAAAAATCCAAAGGAGACCTAAGTACTAGCGAGTATTGGTGCAAGTTTTTTCATCTCCAAAGTGGGACTTTATATAAGCGCCAAAAATCCGTACTTTTCTGAAAGGATTTCAAAGAGATGCTATGGAAACTTCCACCTCCTTAAGAAGAACATTATAGAATTATTCTAAAAAGCAGTCATTCTAGAACTCCCCATTCTCATCTCGGTTTGCTACCATTGGATACTTTCAACAATTGAATTTAACCCCAAATATTCTTATACGCTATATTTTAAATCCTCGGAAGGAATTTAAATTATAGTTCGATTGCTTGTTGTAAGGAATTCTTCAACACTGAATTAGCAATATGTTAATTTATGCTTAATCAAACATCATATTAATATATAGATTATGAAAGCGGACTCGTAAGGAATCATAAACTCAATCTCAATCGAGTTACCTAATATATTAATTTGTCCATAATTAAAAATATCCCAACTTATTATTATTTTAAAATGTAATAATCGATTGTCTCAATTTAATTGTTCAACGAGTATATATTTAAGTGAGGATTTGAATCGCCTCATATTTCCAAAGATTTGAATCTAGTTAAACCCAGACAATTATTTAACTACATTCAAATAATTCTAATTTGATTAGAGCTAGTTTAATTGGTATTTAGAATACAATTAAACTGAGAAGATAATATATTTAAATTTCTAAATATTGATTAGGAATTGTAATTGAAATTTATAATAAGAATTGATTATTTTAATTAGAGACTTTGAACAATAATTGAAATTATAATAAGAATTGATTCTTTACCAGAGACTTTGAATTATTTGATAATTAAAGTGATATATTATCTTTAATAAAAGCGTAAACTTAATAAATAAGGATATATTTGAAAATACCAATAATATTATATTAATTGTTATTACACTTAAAAGACGCTTTTAAGTGATATATTTGAATTCGATTCAAATAAATTTTTACACTAGCAAATTCAATTGTTTATTCATATCATGGAATATTCAATGCAGATATTTAGATCCGTGGATGTGGTCTAACCCCCTCCCCGACTAACTAGAGGCACTATAATTAAAGTGCTAGTATATTGAAATTCAAAGGAGGCTTCGGTAGAAAGAATTCTTGCTTTATTCCGTTAAATTCTGTATGGAAGTCTGACATTTAAATATATATGTACTATATATTTTAGTTATTATTTTATAAAATTTAAATGTGATCCCGATATGCTTTTTTATTCATGATTTAAAACAAGTTTCGGTATAGTAATTTCAATTACCATAAGGAAGAACTTGTGGACTTAGGTTCAATAAACAAGTTTATGATTGAGATTTCAACTTAATAAAAATGATTATGTTAATAATATAATCTTATATTATTTCATAGCCATCAAATGCGAACCTTCCATGAGACAGATGAGCTCAATTCAAAGTTCAATATGCCAATAAGAGTAATATATTGTATATTATCTCATGATCATCATGGCAAGATGAACTTGCTGCTTTTTATTTATGAAATGAAAATATTAAGCTTCATGACTTTGCAACCTATAACCGATGATGTCTGCTTTTCTTACTTTAAATAGCAATAATGTTTATATTGAGTGTTTAAGGAAATCAATTTTTTGTACTTAATGAATTTGCTTCAATTTCTTCAAGCTTTGGAAGTAAAGGGAATGTAAGTATACTTAAGAAATAGAAAGTAAAGGGACCTTTGCAGTCTACTACCTTAAGTAAATGTTGTCTGATGTTTTAAAATAGTTGTTACACCACTCATGCAACTATTGATTGGTTGGTTATTATTTTTAAGTGATACCAAATAGTAGTAGCATCAATGAGAATAAGTGGTCCCAGTTATGAAAAATATTTTCAACCGCGACTAACTTTCGCTTTTGGAATCTTTCATCAAGATCACTGGAATCTTAAGCGATTTTTCCTGAATTATCTTTGATACTAATGACTCCTAAACCGCTGAGATATACATCTACGTGTTCCTATTCTACAAGCATGTCTTCGCTTTTAAGGAATGTAATTCAAACTCTTCTCTTCAAGAGAAATGGGCGATGAATAGCCTCTAAGGGTGTAACACCGCAGTCGGCCACCAAGAAGAATCATCATAATCCTGAATAATTTGAAATGACGGACGACTACTTAAAAGCTACCATTTCAACCAAAAAATATCAAATAATATTCTCAAAAAATAACCGTTTTAACATTTTACAAATCCACTGGATAACCAACAAACACCATATAATATATCCCATACAAAGAATGCCAAAGAAAGATACAAAAGAAAAGACTGCATTTCGTAATACAAAGGAGAACCACAAGGCTAAAGTTTGAAAATAGCATAACAATAAAAACATTTGATACTACATCAAAATCACCGTGAGGATCCTCTACCAATTCGATGCTCACCTAGCCACTCTAACAAACTCTCCAATGCCTTCCCAACCAGCTGCCCTGTCAACCTCTACTAGCTATCGCTAAAAGTCTCAGTAATATCACAACGCAAGGCTCTTCCCGCGGTCAAGGCCTTAACTCAAGAAAGATGGGAGAACTATATTCTACAAATGATCTTTCGAGTTCGAGCGACAATCGAAGAGCGAAATGGAAAGAAAAAATTTCTGGGGAGGGCGCTAATCTCTGCCAATACGTAAGAGGAAGTTAAGACGATTTGCCTCATGTAATTTACGCAGGTCGATAAGTATGTGATAGATATTTAAAAACTGAAGTCCCGCTCGCTTTTCGGGCTAACTTCTCCTTATCGCATTCTTAAATCTCAACTAACCCACCTAAAGATAAAATTTTTCCATGGCAAATTACTAAATTATAAATGTATCTGCCCAAAATTTTACGAAATAATATTATCATCGAAATTATTTATACTATCCCCGGGTCCCACCACCGACCGAAAAATTTAATTTTTTTTTTCGTAGCGGGTTATTACAATCTACTCACTTGGCCAAATTTCGACCCCGAAATTTCGTAACTCGACTACAACCCGAAACTACATAATGCACATACGAATGTAAAAAAAAACAAACACCCTCGAGCACCTCACACCACAAGAAAGTCACGGTAACGACCGTAACACGCACACGCATAAAACCACTATACATCTCAAACCCGTTATCCAGCCAGCCTCCTCGTGAATAAAATCTTCAATTCTTCCAACTCAAGTAGAGCCATTCTATTCTCGTAATCAGCCTCTATCATCATGTAAACACGGCAGCCCCTCAGAAAACACCATGCCTCTCAAATAATTAGACATCCCCTAATCTAATCTCCTCTCTCTCCAAATCGACCGCATACTCAAAACCAACATAACCCACATCACCACCCCAGCCCTGCACAAGCAATATCCACCTGTAACCTTCCTATCTCCCACAACAAAAGCATTCTACTTTACCCGGCCCACAAAAGTAACATCCTTTTATGGCACAATAAATCCTAGTGTGATGCTTTCAACAACCAATCCATACTCAAAGATAAGATCAAAAACCTATCCTCGGGGAACTAAGTAGGTCTACTACCAACAATTGGTCGCTCACATTCAAGCGCTAAATCCCACAATATATAACGCCTAACCTCAATCGACCTCCCAACCGAAAACGTAATAGAAGTCAGGAACAAGCGTAAACTCTACATACGTAGACAGAATGCTCCACAAAACCCGAAATTAATTGAGTGTGTAGCACCGCATAAAAAGTATTTCCACCGACATAATCACATGAAAGTAAAGACTGGCCGAACTCCGGAGGTCACGCACTCCGCCGGGTCACGCATTAATCTCGGCCCCCGTCCGGCCCCACTCGGCCGGTACTGCCACGCCCTCGAGAGCCTCCAACTCGGCCCCGGGTCTCCACGGTTTCCAACAAGTCCACCTCTCGTCCCCTCGATAACCGCTCGGGCAGCGAATCGCGCAAAAGTTCCAAAGACTTCCGACCAGGAAAACTAAAGGTCCCGCTTAAAGGCCCCTGTCAGCCGGGCAAATGGAACATAATATCACCCTCTCCCGGCAATCCCGCTTCGTGTGCCCAAACTGGCCACATCGGAAACAGCGGATATCTCTCTGAACCCCCGAAAGCCCACTCTGAAACTCACTGTATTCCTTGTGTACCTACAGCGCAGGCGGCCGTAATAAGCCATGACCGCCGGGCGCACCGGCAACTCGTCTGTGACTACTTCCGCCGGGTTCTGTCCTCCTCTGAACTCTAGAACTGGTAGGCCTATCGGTACTGAAAGTCTCAAGTCGACTCCTCTTCGATCCACTCGCCTCTGGCTCAGCTAACTCCATTTCCATCTTCGTCAGATTCCTCACTGCATGGAACCGGGTGAAAGCCAATGTAAAGGAGAGTCGGTGACTTACTCCCACGTCAAACCATCCCTGAACCTTGTGATCTTCTTTGCCTCTACCGGATAGACATCGCAGTTAGCCGACATCTCGCCGAACCTGCTGCACTTCTCAACACTGCCCCCTCGAAAGTCAAATAAATCGCCTCCTCTCCAAAGCTGCCATGTGGGTCTCAAGACACTCCGAAGAGCTCAACAAACCGCCTCCCCAAGACATGATCTCCCTCTCACGCCGTGGACGCGCCTAGTTCTCCTCCCACCGCTGGCACCCCTCGCTGCCGATAAGCTCCAAACTTCACTCTCATCTCACCCACAATCCCCATGCTCAAAAATGGACTTCATATCCTTCCGGATGAACTCAATAACCTCGCCCGGCGAACCTCCCGAAACTTCGAGGATCTCTTCGTAAAACCTGGCCAAACAACTTCGGCTCGAATTCTCACCCCCGCTCGGCCACCCGAGCATTCACACTCTCCTCCCCTACGAGGTCCACCTCAACCTCGCCGTAAGAATGCACCTCTTAGACCCCCGCTGTCCACGCCAGACTCATTAACAGCCTATACCCCTGCTCAGCCGGCCTCCTCCCTCGGGGCCTACCTCAAGACCTCTCGCTTTTACCCCTAACACGGACTCAGCGGCATCCTCACGCCTACGCAACAAAAGAAAAGACTCAAGACTTTTACAAAAGACACCACTCACAACGACTAACGAAAAACAAGTCGACATCAAACCAATAATGCATACCCAAGTAATCCGAAACCTAAGCTCGATACCAAAATTAACGACCGCCTGTGCCGGCCGCCCGGTAAGAATCATCACAATCCGAACACCGTGAGTCACCAAACCACGGACGAACAATTTTAAAAACTACTCATTTCAAATCTCAAAATTTATTTCCATTAATATTCTCAAACAATAACCGCTTTAACATTTTACAAATCCATCAGTGATATCTAACCAACTAACACCATATATACAACATATCCCGTATAAACAAGAATGCCAAAGAAGGCTACAAAGAGAGTAAGCACGCACTGTAATACAAAGCCGAGAACCGCCGGCTGGGCGCCAAAGCTTTTTGAAAATAAAGTACAACAATCAAAAACATTTGATAACACATCAAAATCAGACCTGGTGATCCTCGCTAACTGATGCTCACCTGTACCACTGAACAACTCTCCAAATTACCCCGGCTCAACTAGCCGTCTGGCCAACCTCTACTAGCTATCACAAAAGTTCCGCGAAGAACGCGACACGGAACGTGCCCCTTCCCGTCAAGGCCTTAACTCAAGCAGTATGACGAGAACGATATTCTACAAACGATCTTTGAATAAATCGGGGCAGAAACGGAAGAAAAATTTCAAGGGGGCGCGACCCGGCCAAATACGAAGAGGGAAGTTAAGATTTAGATTTGCCTTGCGACGATGCTAGTTGATAAGTACGGATGTATATTTAAAAAATCCCGAGTCCCGCTCGATTTCAAGCACTTCGCGCTTATCGCATTTCTAAATCTCAATCAACCCAATTCCAAAAATAAAATTTTTCCATGGCAAAACTACTAAATTATAAATGCACTGCCCAAAAATTTACGAAATAATATTATCATCGAAATTATTTATACCATTCCTCGAAGTCCCACCACCAATCGAAAAAATTAAAATTTTTTTTTTCAACTTAGCTGATTATTACATGCGGTACTCCTAATAATTACAATATTACACCTCGAACTGCATCAGATGTCCATATCTTAAGCAAGATGGACCGAGTCAACTCCGCTAGAATGGGATTAGCCATGTAAAATCTTAGTCGATGGATGCATTGTCTGACAAATACATGTCAACTTAAGATAACGGTTACAAATAGATTAACAATAATAATGGAACCTGCCCATGATTATAAGGTATCAAATCGATGAGTATGAATCATACGAGGAAATGAAGCTGCCAAGATAACTCTTTATACGACGCGGTGACACGTATATAAGAAAAATGTAATAAACCCAATTCAAGTACATAAACAACTTTCTATTTCCACATTTAAGAGATACGCACTTACCTTAATACAGATTATTCATACGCACTTACCTTAATACAAACTATGTTCAAATCTATTTCATAAGTTTTCTTAAGGATAGCATGCAGTGGATGTTCCTAAGTAACGATTCCATGTGAATGGATACTTGAGACCGTGATTTCAGAAAGAAATGTTCCGCTGCACGATCCTTCAAGGATAGGTACTTGACATTTCTATATTAAAAACTAGAATAAATAAAAACTAGTATACTACTAATATTCAAGTTGTGAACTTGTGATATTTGAGTCTAAACGGAGTAAAAGTCTTCTTCGGAGAAAGAAGATGAACTAAGAGTTCAAAACGTCAGTGGGAGCTTAACGACACGCATCATCAGATGCATGATGCATAAGTTATTAAGCAAACGAGCTTACCATATTTGAGTTGCCGACGGTACGGTCGCAACTATTTACGTTAGTAAAGATGATTTGTATCTCGCCGATATACAATATGGATTAAGCTCATATAACAGCTTATAGATGATAAATATTATGGAGTTTAAAACTGAATAAAACTAAAATTAGACAAATTTATTTGAACCCGATACGACTACGAGATTTTCCTATTTAGATCTCATAATGTCACGTTAACCATTATCGTAACAATTCCTCGAGAAGTCGCGAATTGCTATGAGTAATACTCCAAGTAATGGAAAAAGAATGTAGGTATTAATGAAATTGTTTGGGGTTAGCTTCTAAGATCAATCATGATCCTTCACAATGTTTGTTATCGAACTAAATGAACTTTATGGTAATTGTGGAAATTGTTCCACGAAAATTTAGTCGATACAACTAATGAGCCCACAAATTCATAGGGTAAATGGGCAGCTCAACTTAAAGACGTTACCTCGAGAGTAAAAGAGTTTGACTGTTGAAGATAACATAAGGATATGCAAAGAGTTGGCTAGTATATAAGATATATATGTCGCATTTAATTCAAAATCATGAAGAAGTATGTCAATAAGTGTCTCAAACATTTAAAACATATATGACGCAGAATATTACATCTCTAACGCAATTATTAACACCTCTACATCACGAATGCTTTGGCATATGGATGTAAGGAATATTCTTTTGAAGGACGGTTAAAAGATTACTTATTACCCACTCATCTGCTTTTACATGTCCTAACGGGACCTAATGCATGTAGGTCTCCAAGATCTACATAGTTGCATTCAAGTCGTTTTCTTCTCAATGATTAATTACCTTAATTCAATCAAAAAGGAAAACGAATAATGCATGATTCAAGGAGGAAGTCAGAAACTTGTTTCAATGTATCTGCTTATTCAAAGCATGTTTACCTTATCATTTATGTTAAACAATTAGTTATCATATTAGAATAATAAAATTGGTTCCACTCAAGTTAAGATATTTTTTGAAAGGTCTTTGGGGTTAAGGATCCAAACAAACTTTATTCAAGCCCGAAACGCAAGATCAAGTTGGCCCTTTAATCAACTGGCCCACTTAATCGTAATCGGGCACTTAAAATTTCTGTTGGGATAGAATACCTTCTTGAATCGTGTAAGGGAGTATGATTATCAAATTTAATCACATGGGTATACATGCCGAAACAAAGGTTCGTAATGTACGAATCGATACTCGACTAGAAACCAAGATGCGATATCTGCCCCAAGGTATTTCGGCCAAAACTATGCGTTAAATGGCGATTCTACCCACGCGATACGGGTTTCACTTACGTGAGTAATGTACTTAGATCGTGTCAAACCTCCTTTGTATAGACGCACGGTTAGTATACCCAGCGGGCCAATACCTTTACAATTCGTATGAATTTGTACAACCGAATATAAATGCTTAGATTATGGAATGGCATTATGGTACTTACCTCCAAAGACAAGAGTCGAATCACATTAATTCATTCACCCAAGAAAAAATAGATGCAAAAGTTTGATTACACAAATCTTGCCATGTTTTAATCGCTAGAAATCGAGCGCAAGTGGATCGCTTAAGATGTAATCGAAGTTAATAAGTAACGTTATAAAGTAATCGCCCAAGGAAAGCTGAGCGTTGAAATATAAGATATTAGGATATCATAAATATGTTCGTTGAATAATTGATTGTACAACCGATTAAACTCATTTAAAAGTATAAGTTCTTATATATGTTCGATTGTCGACAATCATTATTATTAAGATTAACTCGCATCGACATTTAGTTACGGCTTACTAGGGTCTCAAGCCATAATCTATATATTAATACGATGTTCGGTTATTATAAACTAATATGACAGCGGTGCTGCATCTTCTTTATCCATGCTTATCGGGCCGAAAAGGAGTTTCTACTTGACTAGAAAGATCTAAATGTTATCCTCTTCTTTATTATCCCATGGTACCTTAGCGAGTGCCGCTTTCGACGCTATCTACCATATCCGGAGAGGAAGTGGAACCGAAATTTTCAGCGTGTTCTCCGGATCAGCTCTGTGACCGCACAAATCACCTCGAAAGTGTAGCTTCGCCCCGCATGCTGCATTCATTAACTGGAGTGAAAATACTATGCAAAACTTGTTTATATCTTAAACAAAAGGCATATGAGGATCATTTACATTGCATAAAATTAGAACTATAAAATATATAATACATATATACTTAAATTAGAACTTACAGTTGAGCGGAAGAATTATCACCAACAATCTTTCACGAAGCCTCCTTTGATATCCAACAAATGTTATCATCACAAAATGGTAATGCCTCTAGTTGGTTGCACACCAGGAGATGTTGAATTTAGTATTTGAGTCTGCTAGAACACATGGGACAATTAGATTGAAATATATAACTGCTTGTGTTTATATATGCTTAACTTAATTACAAGACTTGTTAAAATATAACTAAGTCCATCATAAATTAAGTGGTATTGTCATTCCAACTCTAAAGTTGGATTTGAGTCTCATTTATGTGTGGACCTACCGGGTTAGTAGAAGTACCATGCTTAAGGCTCTTTCCAATGAGGTGTTTATACGATTCCCAAAGTGCAGGACTTACGCTATAAACATCCAACACGACTCTATGTCGGTAGATCGTGATTTCCCAAGCGCAGACTCGGGCCCGTTGAAAAGAGGTCACTATAGCTTTAAGCATTTAACTTTGTTGCGACGCCAAGAGTCAGCTTTACGGTCATGATTGGTGATGGCACCTACCCATGTGATCGAGTCGAAATGCATCCATGCCGCCATTAGATTTCACTACTTAGGATTCGTATACTTAGTACATTTCAAAGGAGATTGTAAGCACAAGTATTAATTCTATTATTTGACTCTTATAATTATTTATTATGACATGAATAATTAAAGCTATATTATTTTACATATCTTCTGTTTAAAGTTACATAACTCCTATGAATAATAACTCTAAAATACTCCGCTCCACTTTGGAGAAATGCACATGTACGCACTTTTTCCGCTCAGCGATAGAGAACAAATCATGGAACGACAATAAATAGACGCGGACGAAAGTAACAAGAAGACTACCACTGCATTCACATATATTTTATATGTTGGACCATTACCTACTTTACTCTCTCGACACATGGGTTCTGACACCGATGTGGCTCCCTACATTTCTAAAAATGCAAGATCTACACATAATGTAAGAAAGCGTAAGACGAGACGGCAAGCACTTTGGTAAAAGTAAACCAAGCAAAAGTCATGGGCCATATTACCGGCAGATCAAGTTTGTTTAAGCTTTACCAACAAGAATGGTAATTAAGCCAAACAATGTCTATAACGCACTGCTTGAGCGTAAAACATCATTTCCGCCTTACAACTAGAAAATGATGGTTATTACTTTTCGATTAACGAAAGAGGTCGTTTTCATTACTCAATAGTATCTCGTCGTAATGGTCTCTATGTATTACATACAAAATGTTGAGACCTACAATATAAATAATAAAAAGGAATATGCCAAAATGACTTGAATCCTTTCAACTGCGATACTGCGTACTTGGTCACATAGTGATGTAAACGATCAAGAAATTACATACGATGAAATTTTGATGTCATCTCGGTTAACCATACGACACGCGAATCATGAGCCAAGTAGGCAGCATTTACCTCAAGTCACCTTTTACCGAACGAGTAAGAGGGCGATCGATTTGTCGGGAATTATACATACCGATGTATATGGCCCGATGAATACCCGGCTAGAGAATGTTACTACTTCATCACTACCGATTTACTATGTAGAGCATGGTTACATATATTCTACCGAAGCATAAGAAACGGAAGCTTCTAAAAGTTCAAAGAGTTTTGTGGTTAAGTTGAGAACCAACTCAATAAACGATTAAAGTTCTCCGGTTCCGACAAAAGCGAAGAATACTTAAGCTATCTATTCGAAGACATCTTAAAGGAGCGCGATATTATATCGCAAATTACCCTAATCGAACACCTCAACATAACGCGTATCCGAAAGGAGAAATCAAACTCTATTGATACGGTTCGATCCATGATGAAGCACATCCAAACGCTCACGCTTGGGGATATTAAGCATGCATCGCTAATACGCACACACTAAATAAATATCCAACTAAATCAATCAAGCAAGCACCTACATGATACGGGTTTCGGGGAGTCGCCCCAAGATCGGGTCACACGATGATTGGGATACGGGGTTTGCGTCAAGAAATTGAACAAGGACAAACTAGACCTAAATACGGTGAAATGTTACTCATCGTTATCTCGAAAAGAAACCATGTGGTATTATTTCTACCTCAAGCACGAATAAGATTTTCATCAGACGAGATGGCATTTTCCTCGGTAAGGAATACTTAGCCAAGAGAGATATAAAAAGTGAGAATCTTGATGTTGTTCAAGATAGTGAGGAAGTCGTAACGCCGGTAACGCTGACCGATTCACCTCAAGAAAGCGAAATTCTCTGGCATAGAGGAAGTTAAACTCGATCCATTTAAAAAATCTTCGGACGAGCCAACGACTCACACTACCCTGTGAGGTCGGATAGAACTAGGCAAGAACCCGATATGTGGTATAGGGAATCTTTTCACCCTGAATAAGCGTAGCCTTCTTCGTATGGGGTTGCTCCATGAAAAGAAAGCAAGCAAACTGATGAACGACATATATCCATGAAATCCGAGATAGATTCAATATACCAAAATGATGTTTGGATCGCCACGGATCATCCCAAGGTGCTAGACCTATCGAAAAGTAAATGAGTTTTTAAACGTAAATCGATAAAAATGGAAATGTCCATGTTTATAAAGCCTGGGACTAGAGTCAAAGGTGTCGAACAAATCTGCATGAATCAATATAACGAAACCTTCTTCCCAGCTTGGGCAAGTTTAAATCCATTTAGATTATTCTGCAATCACGCCTATTATGATTACGAGATTTGGTAGATAGATGTAAAGGTTGCATTCCTTAACGAAATCTAGAAGAGAAGCGCATAATGACACAACCCCGTGCTTTATACGCCATGGTGGATTCCTTAAGGCATGCTTAGTTACAAAGATCTATTTATGGACTTGGGCAAGATCAAGAAGCCTGTAATCTTCATTTTAATGAGTCAATCAAAGAGTTTGGTTTCATTAAGAACGGTTAAGATTCTTGTATGTACGAAGGTTATTGGGAGCAATATTTCATTTATAGTCCTCAGATGTGATTTACATACTCTACTATAGAAAATGACATACCTATGCTTGAATATGTCAAGTCATGCTATGTGTGTTTCTCTATGAAAGACTTATACATTTTGGGAATTAAAATCGATAGACGATCTAAGGCTAATCGATCGTTTAAAACACTTATATCGATAAAGTGTTAAAAGATTTAAGATGGATAATTTCCTTAAAGACAACCTCCCATGAGACACGGTATTACCTCCTCGTCGCTCCGGTTTCCCACGACGAAGTATCAGCCCATCTTGGTGATCACCATAGGATCCATCATGTATGCCATGTTACGTATTACACGCCAAGCAGTATCGCATCATACGCTGCAATGCCGTTACCAATCATGTCCCCGTGAAAATCAATCGACTGCGCTTGGCGCTTATTACTTCCTAAGTATCACTTTGGCCATGGACTTGGCTGGATATGTTCTTCAGATGGAGGATGAATTTGAGTTGTGAGGGTTGGCGCATCGACGCTTAGTTCCCCAAACCCGATGTATATCATATCATCCAATATGGTTATATACTTTTTGGCTCCCCAACGGTGGGCGAACGTCTCCAGCCAAAGAGTTAAAAGACACTGTGAATCGACTCCGACAAAGCCTGAGTATATTACATTCCTTTCTCAAGTTCTCTATGTAAGAAGCTTTGGCTCGGATCAAGAAATTCGTGAGTTTTAACTTGCTGAGTTTATAGACATACCACTGAAAAGAGTTCAAGCTGCTTAACCAAGATCATATCACGCATCCAAGCACGTTCTGAAGTATCATCTTATTTGAAAAATAACCGATGTTTAGACGTTAGATGAACGTTCGACTCGACGATAATATAATGATATCCCTTTAACTAAACCATTACCTCAAAGCAAATATGATAAAGACATGTACAAGTGATCGGCTCAGAGCATGCTTTGAGTGGTGTTAGTCTTAGTGGGAGCTAGCTTTTTCTTAATATATGTCATACATGATCAGAAGACAACGCTTGAACTTTAAGCTCAAGTTCAACAACGTATATCATTTGTTTAACTATGATAATATATATATATATATATATATATATATATATATATATATATATATATAAGACGGTTCGTGACGTATATATATATATATATATATATATATATATATATATACCGTATGTACGCAAATAATATCGCTAGTATAAATTTAAATTTAGTCCATTTGCAATATAATATTATCTAGAAAGGCCTAGAAAATAATGATATCGTGGTCCCTAATCGGTGTTCCCTATTGGAATAGAACACCATTAATTAGTATGTGTTGATTGTCCGGACACGCTTTCGATCGTAATGAGAATTATTACTCTAGTTAATCACATAGGTATACAGTGTGAAATGGTTTCAACCGTGATAATGACTTTGACCGCCTACGAACTTAGAAGATCAGATATCTCGTGTCCCAGTTAAGTTTCTCATATAAATTATGTTAAATGACGATTCTTAAACCCAAGTTATTTGATTTCACTTTACGCGAGTAACGTGATTGACCCCCGCTTCCAAACGCTCCGTAAATGCGAGGATTATAAAAGACTTGGGTTCATTCATACAACCTGATATAATAGCTTAGATTTTCGAGCCTCTCGAGAATCGATGCCGATTTTTGGCCAATCCCTCAAGATTAGATCGAGATCACATCATTTGGATACAAGCCAAGAAAAGTATTGAAAGCAAAGAGTACGGTGACACAAATCTTACCATAGTTTCGACCGCTGGAAATCGCGCATTTGTGGATCGTGTATCGATGTAATCGACAAGCAAAGAATCAAGCGACAAGTAACGCCCACGAAAGCAAACGTGGGAGTCTCGAAATATGAGATGTTAGATCTCACAAACATATGACCGCCGAACAATTGGGACAGACAACCGATCATTGCATTTAGAATTATAAGTTCTAATATAAGTTAATTGTTGGACAATTAATATATTAGGATTAACTCAATCGACATTGGGGGTTGCTGCTTATTGTGAGTCTCGCTTCATAATCTATATATTAATATGATATTCTGCTAACATAATTAATGTATCGCTTATCACGATCGAGCCTAAGAGTCACACACAACAACGGTAAATCAACCATAATAAGATTATAACATGGTTTAAAGTTGAATTGTATGGAAATGTTGAAATTCCAATTGTCGAATTCCACCCCATACTCAATTAAAAGGATGAATAGGGAATGTTCCGCACGTTCTCTTCTTAACATACATGTTTTTATTTTGCAGGATAAGAATAAGATTCTGTAACACCCTCATAGAGTCATAGTCGAGTAAATGGGAGGAGAAAATAAAAGTGGGACGAAGCCACCACTTCTCTGCGGCCTAAAAAGAGATTTTGACGGATATTATAAAGGTCACTTTTTTGGAGATGAAAACTCATTCCATTCACTTTGTATTCACTTCTATCTGAGAAATAGTGAAAGACAAAAGCTCTCTTTCCTCCTTCTTTAATCGAGTAGGCGGCAAAATCTTTGATTTTTCTACCCAATCTCGCCTATGCTTAATATTTTAAAGAGCCTCTGGGAAAGTTCTCACGGAGGGGTTCATTCATACGTCATGCTGACTATTATTTTTAGAGACAATCTCAAGGCTGATTGTCTTATTCTCCTCGTATATTTTTCACGCAAATTTCTTAAGAAACTTGTATATTATTGTTTTTATATCATTCGTAGAATCCTGGTTTTGATTTATTCATAATCGTTATTTTTAATATCGAAAACCCAACAGGTTATAACGTCTCGGGTTAAAGTGTAAATATAAGAAAATATCAGCGAAATTTCACTATAAATCTCACCCCTAGGAAATTAACAAGAATAATTGGGGTTCTAGAATGTTCTTCAGTGTCTAAATCAGCTCGTAGCTTCTATAAAGTGGGAAGCTAAGTTGATTGTTTTGCTTGCTCATTCATTAATCATCTTTTGGAGAAAAGATGAAAGCAAAACCCTCTCTCCCACCCCTCTTGTTCGGCCAAATAGGGGAAGAAAAACCCAAGCTTTTTCTTCCTCCTAAATTTCTTTGTTCACTTTAATTGCTCTAAGAAAACCGAAATAACGGCTCGATCAATCAAGCTGGTGTGGATCATGTTGGGGAGACAAACTACTTTCGGCCACTTGTTCTCCTCTAACTTTATTCCACGCAACTTCAATGACATAATCTCTCGACAAATTACTATTTTTATAATCTCGTAGAGTTCTTGATAATCAATTTAGATAACTATTATTTTAATCGTAAAACCCAACAAATATTTCATTGATTTGGTATAAATCTTTGTTTTATGAACAAAATCATCAAATTCCATAGAGTCAGGGACTTCCCATTCCATCTTTGGTATAAGTCTTTATTTTAGGAGAGTTGATGCACATGCTCTTAGGTTCAAAATATACTACTACATTTGTGAGAATTGTAAACTTGCTATCAAATACTGAAGTGTTGGGGTTGGAATTATTAATAATTAAAGTTTGGTCATCCTTCATCAAACATGTTATATATTGGTCTCAAAGTTTTATACACCAACCTACATTTGAAAGCCGACTCTCAATTGCCCACTCAGAACATATATATTTAATGAAACATCAAAAAAAGATGTATTTAATCTGGCGCTCTTAAAATGCATTGCCTCGACGGATCAAACTCCATTTATACATTTGACCCACAACACAAGCACTCACAGAATAGTCTCAAAATAATATTTTCCCTCAAATCATTAAATAAAGAACCAAAAAATTCAAAATGCTTCCGCTCCATAAAACCCATCTCCCTGCTCTTCACATAGCAAGAAGACATGAAATGATACACTAAAATAATCCATCTAGTTTTGTAAGTGACTTTTGACTTTTCAAACTTTTTTATACAAATTTGAAAATGTCCTACAATTCAAAATTTTCCCTTCACACATCACTCACAAATTGATTAAAATATAAATTAATTTTGATATTTTTATTTTGTTAAGAAAAAAATTCCTTATAAAACGTGATTTAATAAATAAAGAATTTTATCGGTCTATTTTCCGCCCTCGAATCGACTCTAATCCATTAATGCATTTCGTCACAGACCTACTAAACAAAAGCCCACGCACAAATAACAAATACATAATATTATAAATAACAAATATAAAACCTCGAACTCTCAGAAAAATTCCTTGGCCTCACAACATGGATTTCTTTCAAATAATCAAATAAACAATGAAACAAATTCAAAATGTTTGCCCTCCATCAAATTCAAACCCATCCTCTTCTTCTCAACACCATTTTGAGCCCTAAAAACCTCCCCTCTTCACTACTACTCATCAAAATGTCATCATCATGGAGCTGCAAAATCTGCACATTCATAAACCCCCCTTCACAAACCCCCACTTGCCAAATATGCTTATCATCTCAACCACCCTCGTCATCATTATCATCTTCATCGTTATCTCCGCAATGGCCCTGCAAGTCCTGCACGTTCTTGAACCCGTATCGAAATTCGACGTGCCAGATTTGTGGGGCCCGCTCTTCTTCTTCGGCGTTATCGCTTCTTGATGAGGAAATTGATGATGCTGAGTTGGAAGAAGTGGGAGGGAGTGATATTGGGAGTGTTTTCTTGCCTTTGAAGGGATGTACCAACATCCTTAAAAGCTGTAATAATAAAGGGAAAGATTTGTCTGAACCTAGAGGTTTGATTGGTTTGAGGAAGAATGGTAAGAGGAAGATTATGGATGAAGAAGAGGGAGAGGGAGATGATAGTGGCGTAAAATCTGATGGTAATTTGTTTTCGGGTTTCTATTTTTTGTGTTTATTAATGTTAAATAATTCATCCGGTTTTCCTTAAACTCCGAATTGGGGTTTAATGTAGTTGAATGATATTTGTAGTTGTATTTTACTTGGTTCATCTCGACAAATGAAATAGTATCGATTGGTGAAAAAGTGCAAGATGATACCTTTCATAGTGGTGATGATGATCAACTGGTTGGTTGTGATGGTTCCAGTGGTGTAAAATCTGTTGGTAAGTTGGGCTTTTATTTTGTAGTTTATGGTCGGTTTGGATTGAGGTGAACTTCTGGTTGAAATTTTAGTTTTTGTGTTCACGTGGTCGAGGTTAAATTATTCACCTAGATTCACCCATATTCATTAAAATCTGCTGGTATATTGGGTTTGTATTTTACTGGGAAAATGCCAAGAATGAAACTTTTTTAAATAAAAACTGCATTTATACCAACTTTTAATAATGATGGTATCACATAACACCCATCCAATTTTCCGATAACAATATGCCAAATGATTGGATATTATATAGATACTTGTTAGATATAAGTTACATACTCCGTGTTAGTTAGCTATTAGCTTCTAAATAGATATTTGTTTGATACAAAAGGATGAAGAAGTGAATATTACCTCCATCCCAATGTTATCATTTTACTTTTCACTTTTTATCGACTCTTCACTTCGACAACAGATATATTTTTGCTTATATCAGATAATACTTCGATGAGAAATTTATATCATTTAAAGAAGATTTCAAACTCTTTTCCTTTCATGATTTTTTATCAAATATTATGAATACAAATAAATATATTTAATAAAGCTGAAAAGCTTACACTTATAAAGAAAGTACAATCTGTAATTGGCGGAGCATTAAAACTTGTTAAAAACTCAATTTTTATTGATAAAGTTGGTATTCTTGCAATTTTCCTGTATTTTACTCCATCGGACATTGTCATTGCATTTTGCATTTTATGTGGTGTGATGAATTGGTTTAAAAGAACCCATCTTTGCAGGATTCAAGTATGCATTTATGGAATGTTGAATATACTTTATGATTTTATTTATGGGATTCTGAGTAGTGTTTTGAATTGAGTGTTGTTGGTTTGAAAGACCATTATTGTTTGTGTCAACGTTATTCGTCGTGACTGGATATTATTCATTTTTTAATAATCTTTTAGTATGAATCTGATTTTGTGTTGTGATTATCTGTTGGATTGATGGTTTATTTGTTTAATTTTGGTCTAATGTAAGAGTTTAAAAATGTGGTTGTCTATTAATTTTTTGTTCATTCCTTCAAATAAATTTATGGTTCGTCTGGGTTGTAATCATTCTTGCGTTAAACTTGAGATTTGAAGATCACATACTATGTCATTATGTTTGCTTTTCCTATTTCCAATTAATTTTGGTTAGTGCACGTCGATCATGTTAATTATACCCAAATGATTGATCAAAACCAAGGGTCAGTCTATTAATCGGAAGAAAATTGCCAATGTTCAATGGATGGAATTAAAGACTTATAACATATAAGTACAACATAGTTATGAAAAATTTGTAGTGATCCTTGAGGTTGATTGCCTATAAATATATTATAGTATTGATTCATAGTATATGTTATTGATCCATGATTGTTCCTTATTTAGAGCAGTTGACAGACTGCCAGAGACCAAATGTGTGGCATCTATCATTAGAAAAGCATATTAGATCTTCAATTTGCTGAACAATAGCTGCTTACATACTTTTTATATGCTATTATATGTTTCAACTTACGTTATGCTGCAACAGATGTGACAAAAGATAAATCTGTCACAGAAAGGAAAGGTAATTTTCTGAAGATTATGACTTATAATGTCTGGTTCCGTGAAGATTTGGAGTTGTATAGGAGGATGAGTGCTCTCGGTGAACTCATACAACTTCATTCCCCTGACATTATATGCTTTCAGGTCTTCTATTTTCTTCATTTAAATTTGTATAATGTTTTAAGCTGGTGCATGATACTGTAATTGTCCTAAATTTTAAAAGCTACCTTGCTGTTTAACTCTACAGGAGGTTACTTCAGACATTTATGACATATTTAAGGGAACTAGCTGGTGGAAGACCTACAGCTGCTCAGTTCCGAGAGACAAGGCATCAACATCGGCATATTTCTGTATGCAGGTGTGCCCTCATAATACTATGTAACTGCTGATCTTTAGGCATTCTATGTTTTTTCAGCGTAGTGATTGCTTCTATAATCATAATGATGGTTCTCAATTTTGAATTGATGAAAACTATAACTATGTTGAACTCGATAGGAAGGAAAATGGCTACATGATCTATAAATTTATAATAGCCTCAATTTCAAATTGATTAGAAAATTTAACTAGATAGAACTTGATAGCGAGATAACAACTCTGATAATAAACATGAGTTCTATTAACCTTGTAATTGAAATCGAAGGGAGGACACTACTTCTTCTTTTGTATCATGTGAAACAACTAGGAAAATAAATTCATTTAGTGTTTTGTTTGTTAGTTGCCTGGCTGCTGAACTTAAGAAATGACCTTGAATATAGTTCCTTTCTAATTGTTTAAATTCGAATCTAATAAAGTCTCTTACATGATGGCTGTAAATTAGATATTCTATCTTTGCTGTGTAACCAGCTTTCCTGTGATCTCCTTTACTGATCATTCTTGTGTAACCAATCATCTCACTGTTTTCCTTGAGCAAAATTTGCTAGGCAAGTAACCACATTCATCAAATGTAACTAAATTTAGTTGTCTACTTTTATTAGTTGCTTCACCTTATTTGTGCAACAAATGGCCCAATGCACTATTTGGAAACGGCTTCCATGTTATCTTCCCTGTTATCACCTTTTTGGTGCATCAAATGTATTGGAGCATGTTGATGCATGACCCAATGCACTCTTTTAACATTCATGGATTTGTTCAGCAGCCATAGGTAAGTACCACGTTCATCAAATGTAAATGAATTTTAGTTGTCTTCTTTAATTAGCGACTTCACCTTTGTTATGCAACCAGTGGCCCAATACAACATTTCGAAACAGCCTTCCTGTTATCACAGGGGTAAGGCTGCATGCTATGCTATCCTCCGGTCCTCCCTTACCCCGCATGATGATGAATGGTCCAATGCACTGTTTAACCTCCATGGATCTGTTCTGCAGCCATATAAACTGCTTTTGAATAACATCTCATAACTTTAATTTGCAGCTAAGTAGACTTCCTGTTAGATCCTTCAAGTGTAACTCATTCCACAATTCCATTATGGGAAGAGAACTATGTCTTGCCGAAGTTGAAGTTCAGCCAGGTAGGACAATAGTTGTTGCCACAAGCCATCTTGAGAGTCCTTGCCCAGGGCCACCGAAGTGGGATCAAATGTTTAGCAAAGAACGTGTTGAGCAAGCAAATGAGACCATTAAGTTCCTGAAAAGCTACAAAAATGTGATTTTCTGTGGAGACATGAACTGGGATGACAAATTGGATGGTCAGTTTCCTCTATCTGATGGATGGTTCGATGCATGGTCTCAGATGAAACCTGGAGACGCTGGATATACGTATGACACCAAGTCAAATAAGATGTTGACAGGAAACCGTACTCTACAAAAACGCTTGGATCGATTCTTATGCAAGTTGGAAAATTTTGCTGCGAATGAAATCTGCATGATTGGGATGGATGCAATTCCTGGTTTGACATATTATAAAGAGAAGAAACTAAAGAAAGAGGTCAAGAAGTTGGAACTTCCTGTGTTGCCCAGTGATCATTATGGTTTGCTGTTAACAATCGGTCTCAATTAGTTTCTATGGTTGTCTAGACATCCTTTTGCTTCACATCCTTTTGATTCTTGCCAATTTTTGTGTTCTTCAGGGCAACACGGTGTGCTAAGTTGTATAGATGGCAAGTAGACTGTCAAGTTTTAGGTCCTCCCATGATCTAATGAACATGTCTTTTGTTTCTTTTGTACGTAGTATATTAGATCACTTGAATTGCAACTTACAAGCTTATATGGCTGCTAATGGACTATGCCTTGGCGTTTTAGCAATTTTTACATCGAAGATACTCAAGTGACTCTATTTAGAAATATTCAAAACTTACAAACATTGTAGCCTTAGTTAACATTGATAATTTTGATTTGCATTAAAATTTTCATGTTAATAGAAATTCATTAAAATACTAATATTTAATATATTTTTTAATCAAATATTATGTTCTATGGAGTATATATGAAAATATTTGAGATTAAAATTCAAAAATTTATCCAACAACCATCAAAATTTAAATATGAAATTTTGAAATTGAGGGAGTAGTAGAATTCAACCCCAGCAAGACAACGATAGTGTTCTTAGAGTGCATCTTTTGCCTCTACAATAGTGTCCAGAAGTAAAAAAATCATGTGAACAATCACCAAGACTATTGGCTATGTTTTTTAGATCTAAGCCTATTGGTTGTGTAATGTAAACCTGCATTTTTTGCCTCTAAAATTGGCCATTAAAAAGCAATGAACGCGAAAGAAACAAAATGACAAAGAAATGTACTCAATAATTATTCAGTTCTGGAGCCTGCCAAATAAAATTGATTTTTAACTTTTGAGAAATAATTTTCAAAACCTAATTCACATTGTTATTTTCTTACTTTGGAATCGATCAATGTACCAAATATTTGATGGTTTCGTTATTTTGTTATTAACGTTTTCGTTTACCGATTCAAAATTATTATATTTTCAATATATTTTGGATTCAAAAATTTTTTATTCTTCGATTATTGGATATAATAGAGTAAATCAAATTGTCATGTTGTACTATCTATTGTTCTTATTGTTATAAGGTAATCCCTCCATCTTTTTATTTAATTGTTTAACTGAAAAGTTGTTTTATTAATTTATTTAAAAAGATATATAAATTAATAAAGTTTTAGAGCTGACAGAATTTAAGCTACAAAAATGTCAGTTCAAATGAATTAAAATAGTATTCCACTTGTAGGCGGTGAAAATTTATTAAATAATAATTAAAATGATTAAGATGACTTGTCAATTAATTAAAATCAATGCATTAAAAAGTAATAACGTGGTATGTAGTTTCGTCGGCGATAAATTTAATGTGAAACCACCAAATGCAGAACAGAGTTTCGGGAAAAATAACTGATTAAAAGTTCTACATTAAATTGGGGTTATTTAAATACAGATTTTAATAAAATCGTACTGGGGTCTAAAATTGAAACGAAAGTTTTGGGGTTGAAAATGGAAATTTCAGAAATTCTGGCGGTTGAAATCGAGGTTCGAAAAAGTGAGATCAGCGCGAAAATGCATTTGTGCAGAAGGCATTTTATATTAAAATAGTACTTTATTAATTCTTGAGGAGAATTAATTCACCAAAAATCGATGAGTTCAGTCTTTAACGCCGAAATTCGATTTTAAAATACTTTGATAACTTGAAATCAATCCAATAAATTAAACCCAAGTATTTAAAAGTAGAAAGTCATAAATATCCCCTTATATTTGAAAAAGATACATGATTCTCATTGAAAATACGCAAAAAACTCTTATTTGAAATTGTCTAAGTTAAATCTTTTGAACCAACAATAAGAAAGCAGCTACAGGTGGAATTTGGAAAACACGCTCAGGTGTCCCAAATCGCGCTTGAGGATCAAAATTGTGTACAAACTCGATAGTGTGAGTTAAATAATCGATGAGAATCTAACATAAATCTCTTTGGAATCTTGAATATTGGAGATATAATTGCTTAAGTTATTCGCCATCTTTAAAGACTTTGAAATTACTGATAAGTTGTATAGGAAATAATGAGTCCACATGTTGGATTCCATAGGAGGCTCTGTTCTTAAGGCCCTACATGCAACTTGATTAGTATCATCGACAAGGTCGGACGTCCGTCTTACATCTTGATCGTCAATCTGACCCAATAATTTCATACGACGGCGTTGTAGTCTGAAATTTAAAGGCAGAGTGAGGTCAATCCTGAGTAGAACTCTACGACAGCAATTAAAATGATGCAAGTGAAAGTGCATTCTTCAATAAGTTCTTCACATCAACCATTGTGAACTTTAAGAGTTCGAGGTTACATGCGGAAATCAGTCTCATTGAAACCAGTAGGCTCTCAATTGAGATCGGTGGTACAACTACCAAGTCTGAAATGACTGACATGATCTGGCATGAGATGAAGACTCACGTTCAGGAGCATGGTAGGTCAGTAGTCTGGAAATAGGCCAAACTGATCCCGAGTCCAAGAATCTGGAATTCAAGTCATATAGTCAGCTTGTGGGATCAACGTTGCTAAGGCTCCCAAATTTCCGGGGCCAATGTCAAGTCAGAATGATCAGCTTCAATCGAGACAGGGAACACATGTCAAACTCATGGAAACCATCCAAGTCGAATCGAGTCGAATCAATGAGTCAGCTACGAGAGTCAGCCAGAAATTTCATCTGGGAAGCTCTGTCGAAAGTAGAATTAAATTCTTCTCTTTAAATCATGCATGATGACTTGGGAACATAGTTTGAATAGGTAAATGTATTCGGTTGATAAAGAAACATGGAGGTTTTATTTTTGTATCCACTAAATAAATAATAAAAATTATTCTTTGCATTACACTCAACTCAAGGGACTGGTTTCAGTTTTGATTGTTTCACTTTTTATTATGAAAAGTATATTTGAGTATGGTATCCTAGTATTATATTTTTAACGTAATAGTTTTTATTATTGAAATATCGAATAAACTGTTCGTGTTTAGAGATGAAGAATATTGCTGTTCATGGAGCAAAAGCTATTGCCTCGTTGTCCAGACGACGGTACTGACAAATCTTTGTATTTTTCTCTTGGTTGGATTCCCATTATTAACGTATTTCAGACAGAACTTTCGTGCTTTGTTCTTTATTTTTGTTTTGATCTTCAATTAGGCATTCGGAGATACTCAGATGCTTTATTCTGAATTTGATGATATCGTATTTATCTTTTGGGTATAGTTGAAGTGGATCTGTTCTGCTTTAATTTTAGTATGAGCCAAATAAACATATATATTGAATTGCATGAAAGTTAAAGGTGTTATATAAAATTTATGAAAATAAATCATATTGGACCATTTCGAATTTCCAACTAAGCTAACTTTGATTCTAATTAAACAACTAATTCATCAACAATTCAATTAATTAAACAACTAATTCAACTAATTTTGATTCTAACTAAAATAACAAGCGATAATACGAATGTTGTGTAAAGAACAACACAATACTTGGTACAATCATTTATGATAAGATTGGTAGTAATAATAAATTCATTAAACTATGATTTGATAATAGATGGTATCTGTACATTCATTTGACTATTTACTTCTCAAAATATCGCGTCAAATAATCTTATTTCGAATGTCCTCAACAACAACATCGATCTCCAATGGTACCGAAAATTCACCCACAAAAGCCTTTATAAGAAGTTGCGAGTCACTTTCGACATCAACGTGAAACCATCCATGCTTGGCAGCTAGCTCCAATCCATCTCGTATCGCTAATGCCTCAGCAACAAGAACCTGCAATACCGATGACAAATATTAGAAGCAAGCTCCTATGAACACATCATTTTCATCACGGATGATCGCACCAGCAGCCCCTATCCACGCTTCCCAGCATCTGGCTTGTATCTGACCTCTCTGTTCCTCTGCTCGTCTGTGATTCTGATCTGCATCGCTCACTAATGCCTTCTCATTGACTTTCATATTATACTGTTCTCTTCTCACCATCCCCACACTCTTACCTGACCATTTCTTCTTTAAATGGCCAGTGATAGATTCCCACCAATCTGGTGGCTTACCAGTTCGCCCCCTCCGTCCTTAGTTGCCAAGGCGATGCATACCATATCCTTGCTGAAACAGGGCATTGAAAGAAGAGATGATCTAGTGTCTCGGCTGCCCCCTCACATAAAGGACATTTTGTAACGATCCACCGGCAGTCCCCGGTAGTCGGCCGTCACGAGTTAGAGATCGTCAGCAACAAACAGGAAGTTATCGATCGATGGATAACAACATACAAAGAAACGTTTGATATTAATACCTAATAATGACTTTTTCTTTTTGCTCGGGGTGAATCAACAACCATTAAAAGCAGCGTCGTCAAAACAATCGTACATCATGGTTTTAATGTAACAATACAACCAAGCGTTATAAACGACATAAATATAAAAATACGTCATAATGATAATATGATCGAACTTACCGCCAGAAACCAAGCTGGCGTAAGGGTTTAGAAGGGCATGACCAAGAGAGAGAATCAAATAAATGATGGATACGGGCTTAAACATTCTGATCTTGTCCCGGTGGCTTGTCGATGCGAACAAACATGTACTCGACAAACAAGCTCTAGCACAGGCGTAAAAGCAGCATGGCGTAGAGAAAAGGGGGTGAAGCTCTGACTTAGTTAATACAATCACCGTGTCGGTGCGTCTGAGGTTAGATAATCTTAATAAAAAATACTTTTGTCTATGGGTGAGCAGACAACGCTGCCAAAATGCGTCCATCGAACAATCATACATCAAGATTTTAGTATTAATATCAAATGGTAATAATGGTCTACTTAGCTGACTCCTCAAAAGACAACATAAGTTTTGAAGGGCTAGTTGAGGACTTGATGACATGTCAAATCGCATATGATGCTTAATCGTGACTTGTCCAAGCGGCTCCTTTCTGACACTGCTTGAGCAACTCTAAAACCTAGGCATAAAATGCACACCCACAGCCCAGAAGAAAAGGGGATAAAGCTGCGAAGAGCAGTGAATCTAATCTACTTGAATGGTATCGAGCATATATAATCACGTTTATATATAAGAGCATATGCGTAATCAATAATATAAGTACATAAGGTAGCAACTATTCATACTTACATGATGACCTCTTATTAGACAAGATGTTTTCTCCATACATATATTCATAAATATCAACCATGTGAAGCATAATTCAGAACAAAAACAACATACTTAAAGGCAAGACAACAAAATTATAACATCGAACAGCTAAATACAACGTGTCCGTCCTGCTCCACGTATCCATCCTCGCATATCCGTCGATCCAGAATGATATAACGTCGTCCCGGGGCAACCCGTCAAATATGCGGACCATCATGACAACCGATTACCGGAAACCCCGTTAAAGTATGCATACATGACTCTCGATCGGTGGCAGTAAATATGCGTATATTGTCCATTCATGCGGCTGTGCCAAAGCTTGCTGGCGACTTTCTTGTCTGGCTAACTTGCGCGACACAGATCGCGCGACACTCGTAATATAATCACAAACAACTACAATAATATCACCAACATCAATCTTAGTAGCTTCGATATGCGTTCTAGCCTTGACCATATGTCGGCACATACCAAATATATAAGCTTCTTTTTATATATATATATATATATATATATATATATATATATATGAAGGTTGCCATTGAGATTTCTACTCTCAAGCAAAAAGCGATTCGAAGTCGGCCAAACATTCGCTACCGTCCTTTTCGGAAATCTTGTCCATGACAGCGTATTACATAATATTCTTTTTCTAATACTTGAGTACATTTAAGCAATGGTTTTGAACGGGTATCTACGGAGCCGACCACATCTATCTCAACTCTAGACTTCATATTTATTAAGACTTTTGAATATAAATCCATTTTAAAATAGCCTTTTCTTTAGAACCCATTTATTTTACTTGATAAAATACCAGAATGTTTACTTAATCCTCATAGCTTTTCACTCACTCAAAATAATTGATACTCAAATATTCTGCCCAAAAAGAATTTTTTTAATAAAATTAATTTTTCTCCATTTAAATATAATTCTAGTCATTTTAATACCCATATTTGACATAAATACCAAAATAATTTTATAAATTACTATCTTTGTAAATAAGCTCAAATATATGGTAAAAGTTCTGTAAAAATACTACTTTCAACTTATAAGCACAAAATTATTTTTAAAACTTCTTTAATCATTAAATCTTGATAAAAGACCATGCTGTCCAAATTTTCTTGAGTTTCTCATTCTAATGAAAAAATGTCATTTGTTTTTATTTTTAGGAAAAGAATAAATCATTCATTTCATATTTTATCTTTCTAACAAATAATTAAATTCTAGATTGTCAAACTGACCTACAAAACAAATTTCATAATTTTTGAAATATTTTTTACTATTTATTTTTTCTATTTTATGTAAAATAAATAAGCTTTTTAAAGCGAAAATAAAGGATTAAAGATACATAGGAAGTATTTGAAAGCGATTTAACAAAATGGGGAAGAAATTTTTTAGAGGAAAATGGGGGAGGCTCACGGTATTTGGGTTCTTTTTAGGGAGGATGATGATTTTGTCTTTTTATAGAAATATGATAAAACTGACTTCAGTTGGTGGTAGTTTCATGATAAAATAAGGGATGGTTTGCGATTTTATGTGATATTAATTAAATTAAATGTAAAATATAGATTCTGTGAAATGTCACATAGCACCAAAAATTATTTACAGGATTTCAGAAATCATTATTTCTGAACTGAACTTGTTTGAGCCTAAAATATTATTAAAATATGTACTTATCACAACGAACGGGCTATTTCACATTTTCATCCCGGCCATTGTCCGCTACGTCACCGGCCGTCTTACGTTGGGAGGCGCGTCAGACCATTTTCCATAAATTGGATATATTTTTTATCTCGTAGTATATAGAGCTTGCTTACTTTCCACAACTGGCTCCTCTTCGTATCGCACGTCTTGGGGTATCCGAAGAGGAGTTAAATATGTACCCGGTTAGTGTGATTCCAAACGAGTCTACCCACATGATTTTGGCCGACTCATTTAAGGATTGATAGAATGAGGTCGGCGTCCTCTCGACCAATGAGGTTTCAGCGAGTAGAATTCGAGTCCGCACTCACGTTAACTCAGGCCAGCTTATTTTATTATACTTGTGCACAACAAATATGTTTTCAATCTTACTGGTATCTTTCCTTGATCGATACTCTTTTCATCCACCGCCGCCAAATCTAACACCTTGTTTAAGACTTCCGCCTGAAACTTCGCCACCTAAAAGCAAGTCTACCCAGCTAACCTAGTTTTTCTTTATCTTTTTTGATTCTGGATTTTATGAAAGCGTTCTAAATGTAATGCGAGTAGTTGAGACCAATTCTTTGGTGTGGACAATCTTAGAATCTTCTGCCGGGTATTGTGACGATTCAATTCAGCCTGACTTGTTGTTATAATCGAAAATCAGTGCATGCTTTGTAAAAGCAAGCATGAAAACGTTTTGCTAAATTTTGGACTATTTTGCATGTTTAATTTGGTTTTATGATGTTTTTAATTCTTGTTAATGAATTATGTTAATAAAATAATTAAATATAATTAAAAGTTAATTATTTTTGAAATCTTTTAATGTGAAAAATTTTCAAATAATATTTCTGATTTTTAAGAATTTTTTGGATTTTTCGAACTATTTTTATGTCGATTTATTAAGCAGTAAAAACCATCGATTACGTTAGAATTATATCAAGCGAAGGTCGGCCGTTATTTGCCGCGTCGGCCTGAAGTGGCCTTCGTCAATGTGCGTCGGCCGGACTCGAGGTCAGCGAGGTTGACTTCAAAAGCCAACCGTTGACTGGCGAATCCTAGGCAGATCCGACTGCGGCAGTTGCTAATATTGGGTGACGCGTGTGCCGACGCGTGTTTGCAGTGTCGAGCCAGGTTGTTTCACTTGGCTTCTTAGCGTGTTGCCATGTATGCCGTCCGTTCGCGTGGCGTGCAGCATCATCGGTCAGGTTAGGGGATTGTTGGGCTGGGCTGATCCGTTTGGGCCTAAATAGCCGTTTAGCTTGCTTGGTCCGTTTGGCTTATTAAAATGGTCTAATTGAGCGTTAGTTTTGATTCAAGTTCAATTCTTGATGGATTTTTAAATTGATTTATCAGGGCGTCAATTGATTTGAATTAATTTAAGTTCTTGATGAAAAATTATTTTAAATCAATTATAACTATATACTTAGTTTCTAATTAGATGAATAATAAGTTGTATTGATATTTCAAATTCTATTTAATTAGGATGAGACACAAAACTATTAAATAAATAGAGTTTTTGAGTTATAACTTTATAATTTAAGGGTTAATCATCAATAGCATTTAAAACTTGAGATATAATTAAGTTATAATTAATTATAAACTATTAATCCGCTATAAAAGGATAGGTGACAGAGAAAAATCATTTATGGACTAAAAGTTAGAATACTAAACATTCATGCTTTAACCAAACTAGTTTCTCTTGCTTGACATGGTCATGAGAGAGTGTAAAATATAATAAATCTCGCATGATAAATAAGCGGTTAATATCGTACAAAATGTAAAGGACAGAAAAACGGATCGACGTGGTACCGGGTTGATGGGATAGTCTGGCTTAGTTCAAAGAACTGGCTTTTACCTTTTCGTTCGAATTTATGTTCCCCAGTCTTTAGTGCGCTTTACGATTTGATTTCAATGTGCGATGTGGACTTTGTTGATCCTAAGTTAGTTTTTGGTAATCAGTATTATGATAAGTGGTAATAGCGATGAGTACGCTTGTGCTTATGTGATTTAAGGAAATGTTATGCGTCTTTTGCCGTTCATTTTAGGTTATGTAAATTCTTGACATACTAATATTTTTCATTTGTAGTTATGGAAGTTTACGTGCAAATGACAGATGTTTGGATCTATACAATAATCCTGTGATGATACTAATTTAGTTGGTGGTCGCTGGCTTGATTTAAAGCGATCACTTGAATTGAGAAAAAGGATAATATGTATTGGAAGAAGGGTAATCGAGGATTTCTACTAAGGACGGTTATCACTTAAATGTAGCGAAATCTACTGAACCATTGAAGGATTCAAATGATACTCGAGATCACGTGATCTGAAGTTTGCATAGACGATGGCTTCAAAAAAAGGAGAGATTTACGTTTCACGAACCCAAAGACATGTTCGATCATTTGAAGCTTGACTTAAATCCGGAGAATTTGAAGTCAGCTTCGAAATGTTTGTAGACTAGCTAACACAGATAGGCAGAATTCCGCATAATAAATCTTAGTCAGATGGAACTTTGTTTGAGGGATGCTGAGATAACAAATTCAGGGCACTCAAAGGCCTCTCACTGGAATCGAGGTCCTTACGATCGGTGAAGAGCCGGTTATGCTTTAATCTCCCGATTTATAGAGAGTATCATAAATGAAAAGCAGTGCGAAAGGGATGTAGAAAAGTGCTCTGAGGGACACAGGAAGGCAGAGGAAGATCACGTGATAGAAATTTGCGAGGCTCGGAGGAGACGAGGTTATGCCATGGTGACTTTTCCACGGATTGAGACGTAATACTATCAGGATCTTGGTCTTTCATCGATAATGATGTTGACATTAATTCAGCATACTAATACTTTTTTAAATGTGTAGGTCGGAGGTAGAAGATTGTTGAAAATGGTGCGGACCGCTTGGAATGTTATGAGGCGACACCGAGATGACCATCTTTTACTCAGTTTTGTTTAGACTCTTTGTTTAAATTACGTGTGTCTAGTTAACTGCTTTGATCGAATGTCTTTTTCGTTTATGTTTTCCTTTGAACATGGATGTTTCCTTTTATGCGTGAGATTAATTAGGTTCGTTGTCTATTAATCACTTACATAAAAGTCTGGCGATAATAATATCTCCATTATGTTAGTTAGACCTGACATGAATTCATCATAATATGTATGTTCATAAGAATTCAGAGTAAGGAAGTAGCTTGAAATCACAAATGCTCTAACACTATATGAATTATAAAAGTATAATCACATTAACGAAAAGATCATTCTGACGGAATCTTTAGAATCGTATGCTTGAATGATATAGTCAAAATAGCGGAACAAACACTTAAAATTCAACAAACTTATGAACCATAAATCAAGATTTATGAAATAAAAGCACTGCATTCTTAGTGTAATAATCTTGTATAATCTTCATTATATATTACCATGAGAACATTGAATGATTGAGGTCGACTTGTATAAACATTTAATGCTCTCTTTAAAATTGTTAAAGAGATAAATACGATAGATGAACCGGTCGCTAATAAAGCTCGTAATACATATTCACACAGATTTCTAGCTCGCTTGCAACAACAGAAACATGTATAACTTAACTAATTAACATCTAAAAAAATCGCATAAAGATGTGATATGAAATTATTCCATAATGATCGGGTTTAAATCTTATAAAAACTTTCGCCCAAGTCGATCGGTTGACAAATAATAAGATGAACTTGAACTTGTTATTTGCTCTGATAGTAATCCTAACAAAAGGTGATGTTTTTAAGGACAAAAATATTTCAGTTATGAGATAGACAAATAAATATTCTTATTTGCAGTACTTATTGATATAAACAAAATTTGTCAGAAACCAAGTGATTCTTATGCTTGGATAAATTTTTCAATTAATTAACCAAAGTTGCCTAATTAGAACATGATAAAATAGTTATCTCACAATAGCCTATTGAAGCTAGAGAATCAAAATCCTCATTGTTAAAATCAGAACTTGTACTGGAAAACGCTTTCAATGGTTGAACCTGAAGTGCTTAGAGGCCAGAACAAAGGCAATTAATGGACTAGACTATAATCAGAAGTAATGATTGTTCTTACATTTCTTTATCAGAGTGGTCTTAGATTTGGTAGGAGGTAGTATCTGTCTGATAATATAAGCGATCGTTTAATACTGACGATGTCTTGAATCAGCTTACAGATTGACCCCAAATCGTTATTATAAAAATAATGTTGTGTGTAAAATTTGCACATATGGATTTTTATAAATATTGTCCTCTTACCCCACTGAGGGTTGAGGTGTTCAAGATTTGAGATGATGGGAATCAAAATACAACCCGACTTATCGTCGCTTGGTGTTAGTCAATTTCGCCCGGTCGAAAGGGAGAGTTTAGGAGCCACTTTCAATCAAATCGCATTGGGAGTTTCGCCAGTCTTAAAGCAGGTTTGAGTCGTGAGGTTTTCTTTCATTGGGTAATATATTATGACCCGTGTCAAGCGTCCTCTACTTGGATGGGATGCAAAATGGGAAAATGGGTACAATAGAGGGATTAAATACAAGCCAGATAAATCGGTGAATTTACGGCAATCTTTGGACTTAAGGGTGATTTGGTGGCCACCGCCTGACTATGAGTTGGATATCCACATTAACCTATCGGTACCAAGAAGAAAGCTAGCAGTGCGAAGGATTTGGTGACACGTTTCTTGCAAGCTTGACACTTGAAAATGTATATAGAAGAAATCATTCATACTTGATATCATAAATCGTGCATGGACAAGTAGAGAGTGTTGGAAATACGAAATTCGATCTCGCCAAAATGCCCGTTGAACAATTTAGATTATTTACAACACCTCATTCAAATTATATATACATATATATATAAGTTGATATGTATTAATTGTTAGGAAATTAGTATTTTAGGATTTAACGTGTTGACATTAAAGGGATTACTGGTCCGCTTCGTAATCTATATATTATATAATATTCAGGTTAATATTATTCAAATATAATACTAAACAAACCTACAAATTCACTGACAAAACGAACTACTAATAATATAAACTTTTGAGTATAAGAGTGAAACTTAGGCAAGAAATGGGACAATCGAACCAGAGGACTAGTTTGAGTCGGTTGTGGGGCGGTGGAAGAGATGAGATTACGAGGAGTTTTTCCCCTCAAAACTCTTGATGTTTGCCCTATTTAAGTGGTTCAATTCAACAAAAAAAACTAATGCTCATATTTTATTTACATGAAATCAAAACTCTCTATTACCTCCAATATAGCCGACCCTCATGAATAAAACCTATTTTTCTTCATCTTTCTAATTCCTAGTTTATACTTTAAAAGCGTTCTAGTAAGCGTCTGGAAGTAGTTGGGGAGCCCTATTTGGTGTGGACAATGCTACCGGATACCAAGCTTTGGTGTTTGAAACAAATTCATTTTTGGAATATAATCTAGAAAATCGGTACACTTGTAACAAGAACATTTATTGTTTTTGTACAATCCGTAAAAAGCGTTAAGGATTGATATCCGTTATGTTTAGAACTCAGTTATACGTTTAAGAACACGACACTAGACACTAATTTTTACACTGATCGACCTTTTTCTTTCCTTAAGCCTCTGGTAGTATGCTCGTAAGCCCTTCTACATAACAAAAAGAAGTAGGAAGACAAAGGGATCCTATTAGGATATATTGTATGATATATTATGTTGTAGTATAAATCTATGGGCTTGTGTAGTAGGAGCCCGTTAGATTAAATCTGTGTTGTATGTAACTATGTATTCTCTAAATAAGGCTAGGGCATAATTTTTCTCTCAGGTTCACTGTTCTGACCTAGCGCCCATCATCCATATTTTTTGTGCCTCTGCTTCCATAGTCATTAATTAGCCAACTTGAAGATTGTTCTTGATTTGGCCACGTGGTGAGGTCATCCAGTTTGGTTTGCTCCTCTTCAAATAATTTGAAGCAAACTTGCAGATTTAACTTAGAAATCACCCACTTTCGTTCTTGTCATCATGGCTGAAGCGAAATCTAGCACGCCAGTATGATCCGCCCAGCAAGTGATCGCCCTGCAACCCCAGTGATGTCTCGTCCCGTATTATCTCGATTCTAAGCGATAATCAAAGCCATATGGTCTAGTCTCTTACGTTTATCTCTTGCTATCACACGGAAATTTGGGTTTTATTACGGGGAATTATTTATTCCCCAATTTCTGGATGTTCTGTAACTTGTTGGATTAGGCATGTGTTCGAGGCTATGTTGGTTGATTGGATTACCAACGTACCATTGATCCTTTACCAGAAAAGACTTCTTCCGTATTATGAAGAAGCTCGCCACTTTGTGGATTGTTCTCTGAAGCTTGATTTGTTGTGGTGTGGGACTCGAAAGCAACAACTGTGGCATTGATGGCGAATAATAGCGATCTCGAACAATGTCTATTCTTGAATACTTGGAGATTCCCACCAGCTCAAATCTGTGGTTTGTGTGCATGTAATTTGGGCGAAACATTTGGAAATGATGTCTCATAATTTTTCTTTATGGGATTAATGTGGATTTGCTTAGGAATACTAAATTACACTTTATTGGCTCGGGATCCTCCAGCACCCACCACTTGATCGTCTTTATCAAACTATGCTACAAATCGGGAGCAATTTGAATAATCAGGTATCTGTTGACCATGTTCGTGATGAGGTTATGGCCATGAACATTCAAGTTTCGCCTCCCAGTGCTGGCTGTAGGGCCTTTCGCCCTAAAGTGCATGCATTCACTAGTATTGCAAATTCTCCCGAAGCAATGGGTTTCAAACCCGCGAGGTGGGGCTATTTGGGTTGTCGACCTGTGATAACATAATTTGTTTTAAGCTTGTCGGTGATGCGAAACTCCTCTGATGATCGTCTTAATGAGTGCGTTCTGTCTCCTTGGATCATTGATACGGGTGCACCTCACCCGTATTCTGGGTTTCTTTGATAGGTTGTCGATGTTGGTTACATGCCGAATCAGTGGGACTTCCGGACATTCTGGTGTTAGTTCTGTTCCCATTTGTCTCTCTTAGTTGAAATTACATGTGTCTTATATATGTGCACGGCTTAAGCTGAGTTTAATGTGCGTGTCTCGGTTAGTTGAGGATATTGATTGTGTTGGTTCGGTTTGCTAAGAATGTTTACTTTATTCGGGACCATCGTTAGAAGGACTTTCGGTGGGTGAATGTCGGGGCGGACGTATACTATTTCGGAAAATACACGGACTTGAAACTTTCTGCGTGTTCTTCGAGGCAAGCACCTCCCGGAGTGGCATCGGAGATTTGGCCATCCGTGCTAAGATATTGTGATCTAGACACAGTCTTTTGAATAAAGCTTGTACTACCTGTCATCAAGCTAAGCATACTAGAGAGTCGTTTCCAGTTAGTACCCATAAAAGTAATTAAGTATTAAGTTTGAATTGATTCATTGTGATGTTTGGGGACCATATAAATGCTTGTGTCGTCTTGTGGTGCTCGTTATTTTAAACTGTGACGATTATTCACATGCGTATGGATATTTTATTGGTTATTAAAACCAGTGTTTCGGTACTTCTTGATTTCAGCCCATGATTGATCTTCAATTTAATTCGAAGGTTCAATTTGTGCGTGGTAATGATAGTGCTTGTGAATTTTCTTGTCTCATTGATTATTTTCTGTAATGGCGTTGTCTTTCAAACATCTGTGTTGGTACTCCTGACAAAATGGTCGGGTTGGCTGTGTTTTTTCTTAACACGCCTTTCTATTTATTTGTGCCTTATGTTTGCTCCCCCACTATGCTGTTTTTTGAAATTGCTTGAATTCGGTTAGAGATGAAGGTGTGAGATGTCGGATAGCCTTGATAGTGGCGAGCTTCATCAAGGTATTAAGCAGAAGCCCATTTATCAGTGACCGATGCCAAAGGCAGAGTGACAAACGAGCACTCTGTTTGGGGAGGCCCCGGAGGTTAGTGTCGGGGTGGGGAATCACTCCCTAAAGGCCTCGCCCAGGCCTCCGTTCCCGCCAGATTTTAGCCTCATTTCGGTTACCGGTACTCTTTATCCTATCATTTCGTTCATGCGGTGTAGAACCGACTTGCTGGTACCAATGAGTGATCGGAATGGCGAAAAAGCCATGGCTAATGAGATTGGGCTTTGGAGGATAATGCGTGGCGTATGGAATCTCTTCCGCTTTGGTAAGCTTCCGGTAGTCGTTGGGTGTACAAGGTGAAATATAATTCTGATGGCAGTGTGGAGAGATATAAGGCTCGTCTTGTGGTTTTCGGTAATCATCAAGTTGAAGGTATTAACTGCAGACTTTTGCACCGATGCTTAAAGATAGTTCTTGTTCGAGCTTTTCTTGTGTTCTTGCAGAAGCTGGGAGTTGCATCAGATGGATGTTCATAATGCATTTCTCATGAATCTTACGGAGAGAAGAGAGGTATATGCGGGTACCGCGGGGTTACCAGTCGACCCGGAGAGGTGTGTCGACTTCTCCAGTAAGGTTGAAGCAGTAGCCGATGTTGGTTTTCTAAGTTGTCTACTGCGTTGGTTTCCGTTAAATTAGCTCTGATTATTCTCTCTGCCAGCTTGGTCCTTATGATAATGCTGATTAGTAATGCTTGTGTATGTTGATGATCTTATTCTATGCAGGAACAATTTATTTGCGTTACTCTCTTTCAAAGAATATTTGAGCTCTTGTTTTCATATGAAGGACCTTGGTCCTCTTAAGTATTTCCTTGGAATCGAAGTTGCCCGTAGCCTTGAGAAGAGTGCTCTTTCCCAGAGTCAGTAGGAAATATACTCTAGATAGTATTTAAGGCTGCCTTTGGGTGCTAAACACACTCCTTTCCCATTCAGAAGCGGAACCATCATTGGCTGGATTCGAGAGAGCCCGTTATTTGGGGATATTGAGCGTTACGGGCGGTTGGTGGGAAGCGTTTACTCAGCCCCATGCTTACTCGCCGGATGTGTCCGCCCAGCGGTTCTTTATTGTCTGGTCGTTACATTACCCAGAAGGATTGATCATTGGGCCAATTTTACTCTGAGTGTCAGTATCATGATCTGGTATTCTTTGCATTGTGATCTTGAGGTAACCGGTTAGTATGATTGAGATTAGACTGAATTCTTTTTCTTCTGTTGACGATGCAATGGGTTGGGCACGTGTATTTGGGTGATTCTCTATTTCTTGGAAGTCAGAAGCAAGTCCTTTGTTGCTCGTCGTCCGGAAACTTGATATAGGGCCATGGGCTGGCGTCGCTTGTGAACTTATTTGGTTGAAAGGTCTCCTGGAAGTCTTGGATTCGTCGCCTGGCATGAAATGCAATTTCGGGTGTGATGACAGTTTGGTGTTCGTGAGCGTCTGAAACGCGTTGAAGTGGGTGTCATTTCTTTAAGTGGATCTTTCTGCCGTCCAAAGAGTTATTGCCCTTACCGTGTTTCTCTTGGAAGCGTTAGTTTGATTTTCTTTCTGAGTTAAGAGGCGTTTATGATCGTCTTTCTCGGCTTGAGGGGTGGTATTAGGATATATTGTATGATACTCTGTGGTGTAGTATAAATCTGCAGAGGCACACATGCAGTGAACATATAGCTTTGTATTCGTTATCTGGTGTGAGAGTTCTGTGATACTGAATCCCAGGTTCTTGTTGCTTTGATAGCCTCTTGGTGATCCGTTCAATGAAAACTATGAAATAGGAGAGAAACCATGCATTATCTGTCAAACATCATAGAAGCCCAACTTTCTACCATATGCTTCTATTCGATGGTATTAAATGCGTCTTTGTGTCAAGTTTAAGAGACATAGAGCTACTTTTACCTCTCTTATTGGTATTCAAAAATTGCAAGACCTCATGAGAAATCAAAACATTATCAAAGATTATACGACTAGGGAGAAAACCACTTTGAGTTTCCGAGATAATAGACATAAGAATATGACGTAACCTATTATCCAACACTTCACAGACAACTTTTTGCAATAATATTACACAGGCTAATAGAAGTGGCGAGGCATTAATAGGAAAATTGAAAGTAGCATTTAAGGACTAACTGATTACATTCAATAAATAATTAAACAACCAATTTCATTCTCAATTATCTCAATCTCATTTCAATTATTCAAAATCAGTAAAAAGCTTTGATATCTTAGATGGAGCAATAAGCGTAATTGATGCTCATTGAGAGTTCTAAGTGCAAAGGTTATTTCACATTCTGCCGTCGATATGGGTAGCTTTCTTAAGAGTCATGTTGTTAGCTTCTACATAAATGTTAACACATTAAGCGCCCCCATCGTGAATGTTACCATGCCAGACACACAAGCACGTGATGCGGACACAATAGTCATTACTCATTATGACCACTAATCTCGCAATGACGTTTACGCGGGCTTGAGCTTTCCTTCTCTCTTTATAATATTGTCTCTCCCTCAGCTCTCATTCCAAACTGACAAACTCAAAAGCCAAAAGCTCTGATTCCTTCAACTCTCTTTCTCCACTCCCCATTTTTTTGTTTTCTTTTTACAATCTACAAATCACATGTAAAAGTTAACTCACTTTCGATCTAAATATCTCTCTTTCTTCATTCTTGAAGTACTTATTTCAAGAAAGGTGTAAACCTTTTGTTTAAGAAAAAGTTGAGAACAAAAATGGGAGGGTACAAGATTTTGAATTCTCTCATTAAGGTTGTCTCATTGCTTTTTCTTCTGCATTGTGTCAATGGTGAAGACCCTTATAGGTTCTACAATTGGAAAGTCACCTATGGCAATATCTACCCTCTGGGTGTCAAACAGCAGGTAAAACAAAAAAAACCAAATTCATTTATTTTTGGTACATTTTGTTAAAATGGCAATGCAGAAAATGTGTTCTTGGAATAAATAAATCTGAGTAGAAATGAGAAAATGTATGTGTTTGTGCAGGGGATTTTGATCAATGGGATGTTTCCAGGGCCACAGATCAGCTGTGTGACCAATGACAACTTGATTATCAGTGTTCATAATCATTTGAATGAGCCATTTCTCATTTCTTGGTAAGTTTTTGTTGGATTCAAGATGAAATATCTAGATCACTTTGTTTTGTGAGCTGGTACTGTTCAGATCTGCTGAACTTTAAAAATTGTTTAATTTTGAATTTGATGCTTTAAAAGATTAATTCTATTATATTTATATGTTATATATGATTTGATGAAAATGTATGTCATATTCTAGTATTTTTATGTAAGTTGTTATCATTTATCAATATGATAATTTTTTATTTGAATCAAATTTATATGTCTCAATTAAGATATTTTATTTGTTAATTTGGACCATTAAAAATCAAATAGGAAGAACTTTCTGTGAAGACAGGGGACATGGTTTTTCCTAAATACAATCAAACCAAATTTAATTTACAACATGATAATTGTTCTTGAATCGGATATGTTGGAATTCATTGTGTATGGGGTGGTATTCTGTGGACGCATCGAAGCCGTCTCGGTTCTGCCAGGTGGTGATGGGTAACGCCGTCTTGAGCGGCGCTACGTTGACATATCTGACGTATGATATTCATTATTTTGTCCCTGATGTTTTGTGGAATTGCATATTACTCAATAAATGCTTCGTACTATTGCATATTGATATCGCTCAATAAATGCTTTGTTTTACAATTATTATGTTTAAACTTTAAAGAATGACATTGTGATCCTATATCCCTGTACAACTTCCAATTGATAACTTTCATGTATAGTGAATATAGGGGTCTATTTAGACACTTCAAGTAGCATGTTCGAACTATTCCCAATCTCTAATATAGGAAAAGGATGTTCGAACTTCATCAAAAAAAGTGACAAACTTAGATTACTCAAATTAAATTGGGCCCACCAATTTTTTTCCGCTTGTGTACGCCTCGTGGTAATTGCCGGTTGGTTCTTTAATGATTTCAACATCGTTGATTTTTGAAGCAAAAAGTAATATACGGTAGCTATATATATGTATGTACTATGTAGTAATATACTGAGTATGAAATTATTAATAATCTAATTTTTATTTAATTAGTTGAATTTTTGTCATTAATAGTATTATTTAGTATTTGATTTTTAAATTTAACTTCAAGAACTTATTAATTGGTGTTTTATTTCGAGTAACAATAGTGATATATAAATTACTTTAATTATATTATGAAAAATTTAATTTAATTATTATGAAATATTTTTTAAATGGAATTGTTGCTATTATTTGCATTTTATTGATAGTAAATAGGGAATAAAATAGGAAATTTGGTTTTGTGTAAAAGTTAAAAGGTAATCTCTATATTTAATAAAGTGATAGGAGAAAATTTTATAGGAAATCTCGTGGATAAGATTTGTCTGATACACGATAAGGCCTTCAATCAATTGATAGGTACTAGGATCTACATATTTTGTCAGCTTATTATTTAATATAAATGGTACAGCTTATTATTTTTCATCAAATTAATCAAATGGATCAGACTCTCAATTCAAAGATGCATAATTTGGATCCTCACGTGATAGATCTATGATCCCTGGCAATTAGGAGTTAATGGTAATTGTTTATTGTAATGTACGAGAATTTTGACCACAGCCAATTTAGTGATGTTGTTCTGCTCGTTCAATAATGTTGCCAACTCATAACAGGATCTGCTAGTTTAGGCTATGAACAAGGCATTTGGACTGGTTCATGGGTTTTATAAACCAACATTTATGCATGGTACATAAGTCTCTTGAGCAATATTTATATTAATCCTGAATAATATTTGTATTGGATTTAAATGCATTGAATAATTTGTGTATTATTCGTGGCTAATGTTAGAGTGAGTAACGTTTGCATTAATCTTCACTAATGTACTAATGTTAGACCGAGTAATATGTACACTAGACTTCAGTAATATGCAGATAAGTCCTTAGTAATATATACACAAATAATGTTTTTTATATGGATCGTGCATAAAGATTTGCGCTTATGCAACATGCCCATTCCCAGTTCCTGTTATAAGCATTGAAAAAATAATATTCTACCTCTGGTTTTATTAATATGACCTGACTGTTCAAGGAACTTACAATTTTATTATGCAATGTAGTAGTTTGATTAATATATATTGAGTTTTTCTCTTTCAGGAATGGCTTACAGCAGAGGAGGAACTCTTGGCAGGATGGGGTTCAGGGTACCACCTGTCCAATTCCACCAGGGAAAAATTTCACTTACATCCTTCAAGCAAAGGACCAGATTGGTACCTATTTCTATTTCCCCTCATTTAGAATGCATAAGGCTGCTGGAGGTTTTGGTTCTATAACAATTGCAAGCCGTCCGCGTATCCCCGTCCCATTCCCTCCTCCGGCTGGCGATTTCAGCTTACTGGCTGGAGACTGGTACAAAAGAAGTCACAGGGTAAGAATGCTTAAGTACTAAACGACGATCAATTCTGGCATTATAGAACTTCCACGACGATAATTATGATTATATTGAAAATGATCTTTGCTTGCAGCAATTGGAGTATATCTTGAGTAGTGGACATGATCTTCCATTCCCTGATGGACTTCTGATTAATGGTCGTGGGTCGAATGGCTACACATTTACAGTTCAGCCAGGTACAGTAGTTTAAAATTCTGAGGGCAATTAGCTTATTCATTATGAAATGTAGATAACAATATAGTCAGTCTGCTTGTTTAATTGATTTCCTCGACTTACTTGATCTTCGTGTTTGTTATCTGCAGGTAAGACATATAGGTTTAGGATATCAAATGTTGGGCTTACAACATCAATCAACTTCAGAATCCAAGGGCATTTGATGAAACTAGTGGAAGTTGAAGGATCCCACACTCTTCAAAACTCATACTCTTCCCTGGATGTTCATCTTGGTCAATCGTACTCTGTACTTGTCACGGCTAATCAGGCTCCGAAAGACTACTACATAGTCGTTTCCACTCGATTCACTTCTCGGGTGCTCACTGCATCTTCCATTCTCCATTACAGTAATTCGAACAGAAAGGTTTATGGTCGTCCCCCGGCTGGTCCAACTACTCAGATTGCCTCGTCTCTCTATCAGGCCAGAACAATCCGGTAAATCCAATGCCTAATATATTGTGTGACAAATTCAATTCCGCCTTTCTTGTAATATGAATCTCAAGTACTTCTTATGCTTAATCTTAAATACATAGACGGAACCTTACGGCGAGTGGTCCTCGGCCTAATCCACAAGGATCATACCACTATGGAATGATTAAGCCTGCCAGGACAATCATCGTTGCCAACACTGCACGTTTTATCAACGGAAAAAGGAGGTATGCTGTCGGGCTTTCCCGCCATTAAAGCTCATGAGATTCCCACTTAATTGGTGACAACGTGAATGATAGACCAAACTATGGAAGTGGATACCTATCAAGCTCTGTCATGCATGCTGATTTTCGATCATTTGCTGAGATTGTTTTCCAGAACTGGGAGGACACTGTCCAATCTTGGCATATTGATGGCTACTCCTTCTTTGTTGTTGGGTAAGTTCATTGCAAACATGACAATTTATATAAGATTTAATTTTCTACTTATCTTAAAAACTGATCACATCAACAGTATGGACGGAGGGCAATGGACAACAGCTAATTTTCAGATTCAGGTTCAACAAGAGAAGGTACGACTCCATGAAGTTCTTAGATTCACTCATCCAATGCCATGTAATTTCCCAAAAGCACCCCATCTCAAAACCAAAACCAAAATGACCTTATTTCCGCAAAGCACTTCATCCAGCAAACAGACTTTATTTCAGTATTGCGTTAGGCCTCGACAACCTGCGGAAAACTTTGTCGAAAGTATATCTAAAACCATTTTCTTAAATTTCAGGTTTACCCAAAATCATGGACAGCAATTTACATAGCATTGGACAATGTGGGAATGTGGAACATAAGATCTGAGAATTGGGCAAGACAATATCTAGGACAACAATTCTACCTAAGGGTATATTCTCCAGCACATTCATGGAGAGATGAGTATCCAATTCCAAAGAATGCTCTTCTTTGTGGGAAAGCTAAAGGGAGACACACTAGACCTCTCTGAGTATATGAAGAATTTTGTCACGAAAGGGTGACCAATATTTCTATGTTTGTCAAATTAGTTCAAGAATTCCAGGAGATAAATACATTGAGGAAATTCAGTTCGAGCTGCCAGTCATTATTCAATTTGTTATACTTCTTAAATAAAACATGGTTTAATTTTCTCAAGCCTTCAAGGTGCAAAGCAATTTTTTAATTAGAGTATCGAGTAATCGATTTATACTCCCTATATTTTATAGTACTTCGTTTTTCTTTTAGGTTTAATTTCTTTTGATCCTCGAACTAACTTCATCATCATCCTGTGATTCCTGTCAAATTGAGCATCATATAATCCATATTTTGAATTTGCCCCATGAACCTGAAAAGTTGCCGTCTCCCTTCAACTTTAACCACTAACAAAAGGGCAAAATTTGGAATTCAATCAAGAAAAAGAATTTGGGGACAAATTTTTCTAAATAAAGAAATATGTAGGTAAATTTTAATTACCATCTTGGTGTGTATTTTTACTTTCATTATTTTTTTACTTCTCTAACGTGACTACAATGTGGTAAACCAAGTGTCACATGTGACACAACACTCTCACCCATAGAGAACAGTTATTCTGACGAAATCTTTATTACTGGTTAATTAAATTTTTATCAATGTAATAACAATTTTCATTAATGGATTCAGACCAAAACTAATTTTGATTTAACTTCAATTGAATATGATATAAATGATTTGAATCAATTTAATATTATAAATCGTTTATATTGTAATTGAGTATAAATTTTGTATATTTGATTTAATGTTGAAACAACTTGTATCAATGTGATACCTAAACAATTTGTAAGGGCAATCATATATGAGTCAATTGACACGCGCCATCATTGTGTCACCGTGAGTCCGTGACTTGCACATCCCTGCCCCACTCACCACTTCGCCCCTCACATTTGTGATTTTTATCCCAAACTCCTGACGAATATTTTTGATTTGAAATTTTTCAAAAATTATTTTGGCAATTAATTAACTAGGAAACGAATTATAACTAGTATAATTAGTCATTAACTACTTGTTTCCACAACTTTTAAGGCATGTAATTTGAATTTTGAATATAGTACCTTTTCACGTATTTTTAATAAAAATATAATTTATACAAATTAAAATATTTTTTATAAGGAACTTATTTTCTATTTACATCTGGGACCCAAAATGTCGGCCATATATTATCCAAAAAGTAACTTCAGTACTAAACACAAGATTATAAAACACCATTCTCAAAACAGTTTGGACTTTATCAGAAAATAACATTTATTCCATAAAACAAGCACAATAGGATCATAACAAAGTGTAAGGGTACTTTGTCGATACTGAATGCTTCATGTAATAACTTGTAATGCCGGAGTACATATTAACAATCCTTTAAGCAGAAGCATTGAAACAAGAATCCTAAACATTTACCAACAGTAAATCCTTCAGACTTGCAGATATTACTACAGTTTGAGCTATCCATACAAAACCCTTTGTAGTTTTGGCTCGGTGACCGACATGTCCTTCCCTCCACTGCCTCTGGACCAAATCCTTTAAATATATATATAACCAAAATTAGTAAATATTACTATTCAACTATGTTTTATTTTTATTTTATCGAGGAAGTAAATATATATAATGAATGATCAAAGAATTAGGTTAAATTTCATTCGAGATTCCTAAAATTTTCAACCTTTCAACAAGACTGGTATTTTCTAAACTTTGGAAAAAGAGATTTCTATTCGAACTCCTAAACATAAGGCAAAATGTATTTTTAACATGTTACACTTTACGGGTCATTTTAAATAACAAATACTTAACAGCTAATATTTAATAAATTAATCAAATTTTAATTAATTAAAATCTAATAAACATCATCTTCAACCTTACACCCACCCCTTAATATTGCGGCGAACTCTAACAAAAAGTATGTGTATGTTGAAATAAAATAAAAGGAAGAATTGTCAAACAAACACACCATAGTAAACCTATAAATTCATCTAAACTCACATTAAACTAGACAAAGATAAAAACCAAATGACAAAAATAATTAATAACAAATAATAATTTAAGAATTTTGATGAACTACAAAAGATATGAGAAAATAATTGATTTGTTAATTTAGATTCTGTCAAATTTTGAACTGAATCATTTAATTTAATTTATATGGATAAAAATTACTGCATATAAGTAAACCAATAAGGATGAAGAAGAAATACAGACAAAATGAAGTACAAAAAAGGTATGCCAAGGTTCGAACCTGCACCTGTCAGGATGAAATAAGATAAGGGAGAACGAGCTACTAGCCTACTACCACATTTATTCAAATACATATATGTAGGAGTTTATATAAACAACTCAAAAAATCTCTGGTTGCCAGCCTATTAAAATGGTGAATTGTGTTGAAATCTGGAGTAGGTATGTTCGAGTATGATATTGATATTCAAAATCAATATTATTATCTAGTTTATACTACCTTTATACCTCATAACTATCTTGAGTACAATTAGAATCTATGTTTTATCAATCGCCTCATTAGATATTTAATAAATACTCTGCTAATAAATCAACATCTTATTTGTTTTATACTATTACTATTTTTTATACAAAAAGAATATCATGAAAGAAAAAAACGACTGCTAAATGAATCATCAACATGACGGCATTAGTAGCTTGGAAAGTATTGCATGGGCCCCATTTGATAAAAATCAAGAAAATAGTTTAAGACAATTCAATTGTAAAGTAAAGCTGCAATGTAAATCTAGAACAGAGATGGTCTCTATATGGTTAATTCTCCATGAATATTATTCAACCGTGGCTCCTTTTTGCGATAAACGTTAAGAAAATATATCTACCTTCTATTTAGCCCCATTTTAATTTTATAAATCAATAATTTTAATTTTTTTTAGTTTGCCATTTATAACACTCATTTTAAGATAATTTGTGGATACATTTATAGTTAGTTATATTTGATATAAAAAATTAGGTATACCTTATAGTTGGTCATTATTTATTTTTAAATATAATTTTAAAACGCCATAAAATATATAACTTATTTATGCATTATAAGTTAGTTACATTTGATATTCATTAATTGAATTCAAATTAATTTTAAAGTTATGATAAACTGCTAATAAATAAGATTATATAACTTTCATAAAGGATATTTCAAAATTAATATATATCATATTTCAAAATATAATATTATATTTGTCTACAAATAATAACTTAAGCATTAGAAATTCACAAACTTATTTCTTAATCTCATAATATTGAAATTTGATAAAGATATTCATTTATAACAACTAAATTTCTAAAATAAAAGTTGTCAAAAAGCAAAAACATAATAAAATAATCGGTGATCTCGTCGATATCGGAATTTTGCCAAAATAATAATTAAATTACTAAGACGCACTAATTAAATTACTTAATAATCGAGCTCTAAAAACGCATCGCGTGGCTAATTAATGTTTCGACAAAACCCTAAATCAAAATAGGTTCCTGAATTAAGCCCTAAAATTAATCGCTAAAAATTGTGGTTCCTTAAATTTACTTGATTTTAATAATAAATTGAAAGAGAAAATCGAAATAAAATGGAGTTTCATACAAACGAAGCTCAAATGGCAATCCGATTAAAAGAATAATTTATTTTTTTATTCAGTGCAATTTTAATTAAATATTGTTCACATAACCGCGATCCAACCCCAATTCTATCAAATTCCACAAAGTAAAGAACTCCGACAAGATAACGCTTAAAATACAAAAAGTCATGACAGACAAAAAATATTTGCTAAAGACGCTAATTTTATTCCTTCACCGAATTGATATCGGATTTGTACTTTCAATTTCTTGACAACAACCATCTGCAATCGCTATAATAGCATTATAACAATTATAAGAGTCTTCTTAAGATTCGAACAAAGTTCAAAATAATTTATGAAGTCCAATTTAATTTAATTGAATTGTGGTAATGTTACCTGTGAATTGCAAAGGCGGTGGAATTATAAAGGTGGCCGATACTTTATTAAAATATTATTTTAATATTAAACTAATGGGCTTCAAATTCAGATCAAAATTCAATCTGCTAAAATCATGATCCACTGAAAATAAACTAACCAATCAAAAGAAAGATTCAAAGTCAGTTCTATAAATATCCCCCCTTATACAAAGAACGATTTCCTCTCAAAACACACCACATAAGAAGATGTTAACGATTTCCTAAATTTCAAAACAGACATCTCGTAAAAAACACAATTCACATAAGAAAATACAAAGAAAATACCCCTTTATATCCCCCCTCTCTTTATATTTTCTGAAACACACATCTTTAAAAACACACCACATAAAGAAATACAGAAAGAATTTATCGAATTTCAAGTACCTTAAACACCAAAGAAAACATCACTGACGGTCGGAACAAACTGTGATAAACATAAAATAGGCACTTAAATCAAGAATTATCAGATAAACATAATAATTCTTCCTTTCAAGTCCAAGCTTAGAAATCATTTAGACCGACGCATTTCTTAACGTCAATATTTAGGAATAAGCTAAATAGCCCCCGACATTCATTAATCTTGTATGAACATTTGAAAAATCTCGTGTCTGGCCCATCAAGTTTCGTATATGGGAATTATACCAATGCTTAGTCCTATAGTCGATTCCGCATGTGAAACACGCCGCTATGCCCTGCCTCGATTGACAAGTATCATCAACAAAGTGTCGAACGATCCACCTTCATACCGGACACATTACAACAATGTTGATCATCACTATAGCAAATGTGTTCGCTAAGCATCATTGCAGTATACGCCTCAAGGAACACAACTTCCAAGCTTAAAATCAAGTCCCACTCTCATGATTACAAATAAATGTTTTCAGAATAACCTCGCTATTTAAAAAAAAAAAAAAAAATTTTTTTCGATCGGCTCATTGTATATCGGGTTTTCAGAATTTAAAGTTTTAATCGTATGGTACGAGCATGTCTGGGATTAGAAGTTAAATTCTACAAGCTGAGTCACATTAAGTAAACCGGTATTTAAAACTAAACCGAAACCGAACGGCAGAAATGAAAAGTTTCGAGATATTTTAAAGCGGACTTCATGTAGACTTTTTATGCTCATCCTTTAGTCATCATCCAAAAGAAAAATTTTCTTCTTTCCCCCACGGTATTTAACCTCCTATTTTCTCCTCAAGGAAAATTTCTAATTTTCTTCCAAATCAAGAAAGCCATTCTAAAATTTTCGAGACTCCCTGGCCCCTACGCTTCCGAGGTGTTAAAGTTCGAATCTTTTGAGTATTTCTTGAGTTCGGGATGTTGACTTTTTTGGAAATTCGAGTTGACTTTGCTTTGATGTTTATTGTTATAGAATCATTATCTGGGCCCATTATCAGATAATAATGATAACATATCGATTTTACGGGTTGAAAATGCTATGATCATAGTTGACTTTTGGCTGACTTTTTCCATAACTTAATTTTTACGATGAATCTTAGTTTTTTGCGGGTTCATAACGTATATGTCGATTTAATTCACATTTGTGTTTCGTTATGACAAGTACGCGAGTCGACTTTTCTAGGTTTTCAGCCGCCGACTTTTCGAAAAGTATATTTTTATAAGACCTTAAACGGCAGGCGGAGTTTAATTGGGACCTTATTATAGAAGCATCGTGATGTTAAATCGTGATTTAAAAATTCATTAAAGGCGCTTAGGTTGAAAAGTAATATTTTCAAGTCGGTATATAATTGATATTTCGAGGCATATCATAAGTGTGGACCCGATTTAATAATGATTTATGTTGGATCAGAACGATAAAGTAATAAGATGGAATTTTAGCGTGGATCGACATCTGGCTTGCTCACGGGATTATAATTATTAGTTTGACCAGCGTTAATCGCTTAGAATCGCTCCGACGTAGTCAGTAATGTTTATTCTAGAACGAATTCTGTATTAGTCCCTCGAGTATACTTTCGGGCGTTTTCTAGGGCTCACCGCTAGTACGTTCGCGGATCGCTCTTCACGAGGGACTTTGTGGATACTAGTAGAGCGAGTACTTATCTCACGCCATTAATTTTAAGCGATTTCTTTTTTCAAACGCGTGACCGTCTTGTATTATAATTATGTGTGTGCGGTGCATGTGTCTTGTAATATAATTACGCGCGAACGCGATATATGTCCTCGCTGAGCGATTAATGGGGAAACGTATATACGTAATGGTCAGGACGATTACGCGAGCGCCTAATACGATTACGCTGTGATTCTATTCTCAAAGATCAAGCGTCGGCTCGAGGTAACACGGCCCGAACTCCCAACTTATATTTCTCAGATATGGCCTCGACGCACTTCGTGGTATTTATGTGGCTTTGTCGGCACTTCAGATGGCGCTGCCTTCGCGGCGGCCATGACGATGACATCGCTACACGATAACAGATGCCATATTACGCAAGTAGCTGTTATCGAGAGGCGCTCACATGGAGTTATATGATTTCGAGGCGACTTCAGTATTAGGATACGAATCTCATACTGGGACTACCAGATTGCAGCGACTCTCCTTCCTTGCGTGATACGTGGACGCTATCGGGCCCTATACTACCGTGAGATAGCCATGGCTCGGGCCCTATACCACGGTATACGCTGCATGATTTTCTTTGATCGTCAGTATCGTCGAGCTACCTATACTCAATAGAGGAAGCATGCAGATGATTCTCTTTGATCGCTTGTCAGCAGATTGCCGAGTGGCCCCATACTTCACGGTGAGCACTACAATTCTCTTTGATCGCCTCTGTCAGCCAGATTGTCGGTGGCCCCTATACTACTGCAGAGATAGCTGCCTGGGCCCCATACTACCTGCAGATAACATACGCGCGTGTCTTATACTTGTGTGTATAGCGCGCCTTTATACTTTGTGTATAAGCTGCTGGTTTCGTGGCCTTACATCGCGTATAAGCCACAGGATTGCTGATTCATTCATTCCCCGCAGTGCATCGATCGGTATACGCTACATTGTAGGACGGTATACCCGATACAGATAAGAGGTTCACGACCAGTTTTAGTCGCCGCTGAAGCCCCTGTGGATTTCATTTCAGATCGTGCAGGTTTATCGAACCCCTATTATATATTCATGCAAGCATGTCCGAGAGACTTCAATGAACTACGCTAGGCGACTTCATCCATAACTCGTATACACGTATTTTATCTATATTTGACTTAATGACTATTCCTAATCTTTATTGGTTGCGGTTAGCAACAGCCATGACGGTTATACTTCATTTTAAGCGCCACTTCACGTGGCAACTATTTTTCTTCGCGATATGGTATTTATTTTCCGCTGTAGCCTGCACTGCATTATCAGTTTTTGTTAGAGATGTTCTATATATCTTAAGTGTATAATGGACGTATACTGAATGAAATATTAGAGTGTGAATTATAAATCAAGTTTATGCTAATCCGTCAATTTATGTCGGCGATATTTTATATATATATATATATTGTGGAAAATGGATTCAAATGTATGTAATATAAGTAATTGATCTAACTACCTAATTCGATACTCATTGGTAAATAAGTTCAGATACTAAATGGAAAACTGGAAGATAAATCAGACTTAGTTATCCGATTCAAGATATTACCTACCCATATGAAATGGCCTGGAAGGTCTTACAGGAACATTAGTTGTCATGAGTGAGTACGATTAGAAACTAGTGGAGAAAGACTTTGTAAATGAACTAAAGAGCAAGCCGATTGAAATATATGCAATGGGTTACGTAGAGGTTAAGATATATGTTTGCTATTATTGCGTGTTCGAGCGATATTATATCGAATTGGGCCTATACCGTAAAGATACCGCATAGAGAAATACCTCTCAATTATGCATCGAGAAAAGCTTGGCTGACGTATAAGATATCTACAGTTGGGAAGTCTAATAAAGGAAAAGCTTTATTTCATGGACAAGCAACCTATAAAATACTTAAAATATAGTCTCTAAATAAAAGGTAGAATCTAAATATTCTTATTCACAAGGACGTAGTTAACTTCAAGGCTTATTTATTTTCACTCAAATTTTTAGTCGATTCTATTTTCCTACGGCCAAGCCATGCTCAGTCACAAGGAACGACCGACATGATTGCCGAGTACCGCTGGGCATCTGCCGGGCACACGGGCGATGGTGGCTCTCAAGCACCTCAATACCATACTTTTATCTTCGAAGTTTCATTGCTTATAATTATTATTGACCTCGAGTCAGATAAATCGTTTACTGTATTATATTACGAGTTTCAACGTTGCATTATTTGGCGGTCAATTCACACGGTAGCTTATATTGCTTTTATTTGACAAAGGTTATTTTTATCATATCCATCGCTGCATGATTTCGACATATTAGGCCGCATGACGGCCCCAACTGTGGGCTACCCACCGTAAAGTGGGTCATAATTTTGGTATCGTGAGCCCAGTTTATGTTTTCTTGGGCGCCTCGCTGGTTACGCGCTTCAGTTCAAAAGTAGTGCTCGCGCTGCGCGCGAAGTCATTTTCCTGCCTGAGTTCATTTCTTTTCCCGAACTGGCTGACCGCTGCGACGCCACCAAGATTTCGCCGACCCGCAGGTCTTACGTAGACTATTTCTTTGCATCTCCTGTGTTTGTGGTGTTATTTACCAAGAGCGTTATAATAGAGATACGTGAAACGAATCGGGGTAATACGACGTGACGCCGAAAGTTATGTATTCGCTGGTACGGGTAAATGGGCATATATATTGAGATCTATATTTAATAGCATAGTGTTTCTATTTGCATTATATTGAACGATACACGTAACGGGTTAATACGACGCAAAGTGATCGAAATATTACGAGATATCAATGATCTATATTTCGGAAAAGTCTTAATAGTCACGCGGTAAGACATCATTAACGAGATTTTAATACGGCGGAAATTAATTAAGTGATAAGTGGTGTGATAATTAATATAATGAGTATACTCGAAAGCGGAGTCGTAAGGAATATCAATGGGTTATAAGTAAGCCACCGTTAACTAAGATCCGTGATTATAAGGAAGCTGCGGAAACGCTGGCTCGACTCTGAATGATAAATAAGTCAAAGTAATACAAATCAGACCGAATAAGAAAAGAGTCGAAGTTATTCCGTTAATAATGTTTAAGTAAGAGTTCGTGTTCGAGTAGAGTACATCTTTTGTGGATAGTAATGACATCATTACTTTGAGGGACGGAACTTTAGGTCAAAACCTTCGAGACGGGAATAATGGATGAATACGCTCGAGGATTTAAGAACAGAATCAATTATACTCCTGAAATACTGGTAGGAATCCACCGGTGTTAAATTTGAAGTTGTTGATAAAATGGGGCAATCGCGGTGAATTTAAGGGTACAAAAGGTTACCGAGTGAGGACTCGGTGACACGTAGTCACCGGATTAAATTGATCACGCGTAAAGAGGTTGATCTTTTAAAATAATTAAGAATTTCTCTTGATACTGAGTAATCGGGGATTTATCACCGGTTGTTACCTTATCTATACCGAAACAAGATATGGTTATTGATCGCACCATGATCCGCTGTAATAAACTTATCCGTGGGTTTAATAAATCAGGAAATGTCAATTGAACGGTGGTCGTTTTGGTATTCCTGGCTATTTATTTTGTGGCATTTCATGTTTAAATTTGTATATGATCAGCGTGGTTCAATTGAGTATATTTGTATTATGGACGTATCCTGTGGAATATATTTTTACGAGAATACCCTATATGAAATTGTTGTATCGTGTGTATTAGGCGACGCTTACGCTGATCATAAAAGTATGCATTGATATTATATGTGATTTGTGAATTGTTTGATTTTGAGGATATCGGTATTATGGGTGTTCGCGTTTACTCATGAAAAGCGATTTAATTTATACACAATGTTATCGTTTATCTTTGTGTTATTTTATGTAGTTGTAGTATTAACGCCAAAGCAGAAATTTTGTCGCTACTGCTTAATTACGTGAGTAAGTACGCGACACAAATTACGTAGGGATGCATCGTATCATGATATGAATTTTAATTTTGAGCGGTATTGAGGCAATCGGTGATGTTTATAATACTAAGATTGAGTAATGATACAACAAGCAGCAATAGCATTTATGTTTGAATAGGGAAAAATTGGCCGTCAATGTTGTTACGTAAAAGAGAGTCACCGCCTTAAGTTAATCGACATAAGATATTGGCGAAGATGTATACTATATCGTGAATTGAAGATGACATCTGATGTTAGTCGATATGGCACGCCGAAGGCCATTGAGTTTATCCGATGAGCCTGGTAAATTAATTAAAAAAAAAAAAAAAAAAAATTTTTCGATCTAATGCAATAGAAGATATTTTGGCTGAGAATTTTAAGTTTTAATCGCATTTACATGGATATTTGGGGATTAGTTAAATTTATGTTGAGTCATATTGCTAAACCTAGACAAAAACTAAACAAACCGAACGGTGAAAGTCGAAGAAGTTTCGAGATATTTTTATGCTGACCTCATGAGACTTTTTATGCTCATCCTTTAGCTCGTCATCATCCAAAGTTAAAATTCTCTTCTTCTTCCCCTAATGGTGTGGCCGAACTCCCTCCTATTTTCCTCCTCTCAAGAAAATACCTTCAATTTTCTTTCCAAATTTCAAGTGAAGCCAGTCCTAAAATTTATAGATTCCCTGTCATTCTTCTACGTCATGAGGTAAAGAAGTTCGAATCTTTTCGGAAAGATTTTCAGCTTGGGATGTTGACTTTTTGGAAATTCCGAGTTGACTTTGAGCTTTGATGTTATTATGTTATAATCACATTCAGTTTTTATTATCGTATAATAGTTTATAATTATCGACGCATGGGGTTGGAAAATGCTAAGGATCATAGTTGACTTTCAGTTGACTTTTTCCATAACTTAATTTTTATGATGAATCTTGGTTTTATGGGTCTCTATAAACGATATGTCGGCGAATCTACGATTGTGTTACTGGGAGGACAAGACAAGTAGCTTGACCTTTTCAGTTTCGCTGACTTTTGAGGCTTATATTTTTATAAGACCTTAAACGTGGTAGGAGTTTAATCGGGACCTTATTATAGCTATCAGTGATGTTAAATCGGTGATTTAAAATTCAATAAAATAGCTAGGCTGAAAAAGTATTACTTTTCAAGTCGTATATAATTGATATTTTGGAGTATATCATAAAGAGGACCACGATTTACTGTAATGATTTATAAGTTGATCGAATGATAAAGTAAGATGGAATTTTAGCAGTGGGATCGATTTGTCATGGCTCACGGGATTATAATTCGATAATTATTCACATGTTGTATCATCGTTGTAAATCGTCTTGGCGAGTAGCTGGTAATGTTTATTCTAACGAATTTGGTATTAGTCCCCGAGTATACTTTCTCGGGCGTTTCTTAGCTCGATCATAATGCCCGTGGATCGCTCTTCATGAGGACTTTTGATAGCCTAGTAGGAGGCGAAAGCATTTATCTCACGCCAGATACCTTTTCAATACGTAATTTCTTTCTTTCAAAACGGTGTACCGTCTCAGATTATAATTATGTGTAGCAAGCGCATGTCTTTGTAATATACCATGCTATGGAATGGGCGATATGTCCTCGCGATATGATTACGGAACGGCATAATGAATGGTCAGACGACATGCGCGAGCCTAATATGATTACGCTGACTTATTCCTCGCAAAGAGAAGATCAAAATGGTTTGAGGTGTAAAGCCACGGCCCCGAACTCCCAACTTATATTTCAGATATATTCGATTTCGCACTGTGGTATTTACGTGGCTTCATTTAAGACTTCGCGTATTTACGTAATATTCTGCCATGTCACATCGATTTACATCACGCTAATGATTAATAATGATGTTTTGCTATCATTGAAGTAAAGTAGTTGGTTATCGGTAGCTGCTCACTGAAGCCATGCATTTACTCGAAATACTCGAAAGACAGGACACGACCACAATGGACTACCAGGATTAAAGCGAATTCTCCTCAGGATACGTGACGCTTATCGCCCCATACTACGGGTATAACATGTGGTTTGGCCCTATCCTACCAGATAGCCAAGGCATTTATTCTCTTTGATCATTGGCCACAGACTGGTTTGCAGTGGCCCTATACTCTGCATAACAAGGCTGTATGATTCCTTTGATCACACACAGATTGTCGGTGGCCCTATACTACCTGTGATAACATGTATGATTCTCTTGATCGCTTTGGTTTGCATCATTTGTGGCCCTATACTACTAAGATAATACAAGGGTTTGGGTCTCATATAATTTATACTTTATGATAAGGCGCCGCCTATACTTCTATGATAAGCTGCTTGGGCCTTATAATCATGTAGATAGCGAGGTGATCATGGATTTGTCCATTCCCCGTTGTGTAGACGACCGAGTATAATAGCATTGGGTACGTGTATAATCAAAGCGGGATATGGTATGATGGTGAGGTTCACTTACTGTAGTTTTGGTCGCCACAGAGTCTCCGTGATTTCATTTGGGCGACAAGTGTTTATCGGAACCCTATTGTAGTCTACGTGTTATGTCCAGACTCGCTGAACCATGTCAGATGACTTTATCCGAGTAATCCCGTATACATGTATTTTATTCATATTTGACTAATACGACTTTGTCTTAATCTGTTGTCAGGTTGAAGAATACTGGCCACGGTTATACTTCATTTTAAGTCAATAAATTGTCGGCAACTATTTTCTTCGGATACGGTATTTATTTCTTCCGCTAGCCTTACCGCACATCGTCTTTTGTTAGATATGTTCCATATCTTGGCAAGAATGATTTAGACAATTGAACGAGAACATTGAGCGTAAATTATAAACTCAAAAGCATTAATCAATACGACAGTTGATGATATTTTATATATATATATATGGTGGAAAATGGATTCAAACGTATAGAATATAAGTACCGATCTAACCACGACCAAGTTACTGAGTAAATGGGCCCATACCAAATGGAAAACTGGGCATAACTGTATTTGTGTTATCCGATTCAGATATATTACCCACCACATTAAGAATGCACATATTCGAAGGTCCATGAGAAACATTAGTTGTCATAGGAGAGAGTGAGCACGATTGTAAACGGGGAGTGTGACTTTAAAGTTGAACTTAAAAGATATTGATCGAGTCAGGAGTACTTAATTTTCCATACAGAGCAGATATATGTTTGCTATCGCGTGGTTCGAGGCGATATTATATCTGGGAATTGCCTATACTCGTAAAGATAATGACAGAGAACAATTTCTCAGAATTGCCAGACCCAGCAGTTTCGTCGAACATCTAGCTACATATCGCGTAAAGTTGTAGTTCTAATAAGTGAAAGTTTTATTTGTGACAAGAACCCATAAAATATCACTCGTATATAGCCTCTAAATAAGCGAACTAAATTATTCTTATTCGCGATCAGTAGTTAACTTCTGCTATTTATTTTCACCCAGCCTTTTAGCCTGACTCCTATTCTACGGGCCAGCCATGCCCAGGGTCATCAAGGAACGACCGAGCACACGCAGATCGGGCCGAGCAAATGCTAGACCCGCCAAGCATTTGCTGAATGGCGGCTCAAGCACCTCAATGCCTTCATACTTTTATCTTCCTTTACTTGTTTATAATTATCGACTGAAGTCAGAGAACAAATTGCTCAATGTGGTATTTATATTTAGCTCACTGTCGTCAGAATAACAATAGTTCAATCTGACGGATTTATTATATTGTTTTATTTATGATGCAAGCCATCATATCCATCGCCATGACCATTTATATACGCGACGGTCCCAACTCGTGGGGGCTCCACTGGTCGCTATACTCGCATCGGTTTCCAGCGCTTGGCGTTTTCTAGCGCTCAGCGGTTATGCCCAGTTCAAAGCAGGCGCTGCCAAGGCCTGCTCAGCGCCTATTTCTTTTCCTTAACTGGGCTGGGACCGGGCTGGTGACGCTAATTAAGATTTCGCGACTCGCATGGTGGTCTGGTGGTTCATTTTGCATTCCGTGTTGTGGTGTTATTTGATAAGATGTGTTATATTAGAGAGATACGTGAAACGAATCAGTAATACGACGTATCGTCGAAAGGCTTTTATTTGTCAATGGGTACTGGCATATACAGATCGGTAATGGCCGAGTAGATACTCTGCTTAGAGATTACTGAAACTTATACATGTAACGGGTTGTAATATGATGCAGTGTATCGGAAATATTATAGATATCAGCGATCTATATCAGGGAAAAGTTTAATAATATTGGTACATACTGCTATCTAGATTTTATATGGAAATTAATTACATAAGTGGTGATAATTATTGCTAATATATACTTATGAATTAATAATATCAATTTGCCATGCTAGCGTTACCGTTAACCAAGATCCAAAGGGACAGGGGCGAAGCCGCTGGGGTGGGTTCGATCTAAATGATAAATAAGTCAAAGTAATACAAATCGAGACCCAATAAGAAAGAGGTCAGTTATCCTGCTAATAATGCTGGCAAGTTAGCCTCGTGCTCGAAAGTGTAGCATATCTTTCAGCGATAGTAACGATCATTCTCGAGGATGTAAACTTCAGTTGTCCTCTGAGACGGAATGATGAATGTTTGAGGACGTAAGGAAGAGACCAATTATAACGGGAAATATCGGCAGGAATTCACCGGTGTTTAAATTTGAAGTTGTTGATGTTTGGGGCAATCGCGCTGAATTCTTGGGCTGCACAAAACGCTACTGGTGTGAGACCAAGACACGAATAGCTGGGATGAAATCATCGCAAGAGGTTGATCTTTAAAATAATTAAGAATTTCTCTTGATACTGACTGGGGGATTTATCACCGGTTGGCACCTTATCTATGCCGAGCGGGCGCATATGGTTATCGATCGATCGTATCCGTAATAAACTTATCCGCGGGCTTTAATAGTGAAATTGTGGAATGTCACTGAACGGTATTGCGGTTTGGTATCATTATTTTTGTATTCATGTTTAAATTTGTATATGATCGGTGTGTTCAATCGAGTATATTTGTATTGCGGATCGTGATTCAGAATATATTTTACGAGAACAGTTCCTATATGAAATTGTTGCATCGTAGTATTATTGACGCCACAATAGATCGCTGTATGATCGATAATATATGCGTGATTTGTGAATCGCTTGGATTCGGCGACGAGCGGGGCGCTCAAGCGGCGAAACGCCGAAAAGCGCTGACGAATTGCTATACACAACGTTATCAGGGTTTTATCTTTGTAAGTTATTTCCATAGTAACAGAAGCATTTAACGCCGCGCTGTGAAGTATCGCTTACCTGCTTAATTACGCGATACGGGTAATGACACCATGAAAGTGGACAAGATTTTATCATGATATGAATTTTAATTTTGAGGGTATTTCGAGGCAATCGAGTACGTTTATAATAGATCGATAACGATAATAATAACAAGCAGAAGAATAAGTACTATAAGTCAATAGTAGAAAATTGGCCTATTAACGCTAAGTATGCAAGAGAAGTCAACGCTTTGGTTAATCGGCGATATTACGGGACGCATGTACATGCATACTATATCGGGGAAATTTGAAGAGCTGATGCTGCCAGTCTCCGACGTTACTGATAGCGTAATGCCGAAAGCGGGCACAGTTTATCCGATGATTGTTCGAAAATTTCGGCGACGAATTTATACATGGGTATCAGAATAACTCGCTACGAAAAAAAAAAAAAAAAAATTTTTCGACTCGCTCATTGTAGTATATTTCGGTTTTGAGAATTTTAAAGTTTTAATCGTACGGCATGATATTATTTGGGAGCAATACGTAACTGAACGAAGTAATACCGAT